>JZKD02S1637313.1:536517-551846 GCA_000966675.3 Picea glauca
AGTAGTGAGTTGGTGATGATCCCAATGTTGCATGGTGACAAAACCAATGCAACATTTAAACTCAACTCAACTAGTCAAACTGAAGTGTCAACTGAAAGAGAATATTCTCTAGGTGAAATATTCTCCCCTAAAATATAGGAGGCTGAATAATGACTAATTATGCCTAATAAACAAGGAATAACCTTAATAAAAATAAATCCTAGGCGTGTGTGAAATAACTCCAACACCCCCCCCTGAACATCACTATGGTGAAAATAAAGAACGGGTTCCAGCTACGAGGCCATGTTAGGTACCCAAATACAAAAGATACAGTGAACTAAACGAGGAAAGAGGGAAAACCTCATGGGAACAACCCCCCCCCCCTCAAAGTACAATGTATAAAATAAAAAATGAGAAGGAACAAAAGGCAGTTGCTAAACAACCATGTCCTTCACTCTAAGAAGACCTCACAACTATGCAAGTTTGTGCTCTTTGAAGATTGTGTTTAAGATGTAGATGTCTGCACGGATCTGATGAAGTATATGCATCATTGATGTTTCCACACATATCCACTTTATCTTCTTATAATGAATAATATCCAAATAAATTTTGGATGAAATTTTGAAAATCGTACGATCGTTTCCGGAAAAAATGCTGAAATTTTATTGATTTTGAAACGATCATAACTTCATTTTCCAGACTCCGTTTCAGACGATTTTTTTTTTTAAATTTGATATTTTCCTGAGAGGAATTCAAATATCCAATCTGTTTCTGCAAATTTTTCTCAGAAAATATCATAATGGCGTATGATGTGCGCGGCTCCCTTTTTGACTCCTGAGATGCATGCATGGTGCATGCAAAAGTGTCTGCATGTGACTCCTGAGATGCATGCCATATATCTTCCACATGAATTTCAGAAAACAAATCTGAAATGGAGTAGACATCATCTTCAATTAATGGAATACAAATTTATGCAAATACTTTTGTAGAAGACTCTTCATAATAAGAAGCTTGATCTTTTGATGGCTTCTCTTCTGGCTCTATCTGTTTGACCTCCTACATGAAATCTTCACAATATTCTTTATTACCAAATAGAACCTCCAATCTGGTCCATAATTCATTTGGAGTTGATCCTTGTGATTCTTCATATACTTGATGGAAAATTTTGGGAGAAACAGACATGCTGATACTTCCTATGGCCATATCTTGTCTATTAAGAAAATCATTTTTCTCATCGACAAAACCAGGCTCTACTTCCATTGCCATAGTAATTTGGTACAAGCCTATGCATCTAAGATGAAGCACAATTTTTGGCTTCCATTCCAAATAGTTATGAGGCGTGAGAAGTATTTCTGACGAATAATCCATCTGTTTGTTGTCTTCAATCTTCAATACCTACAAAAAATTATTTGGTGTAGCTTTTTCTTAGCAGTCCGTTGGCTCTTATACCATGTAAATGTGTTGAACATGCACATAATAGATCTAGCTAGAAAATACCACACACATTTGCAGAGAGAAATTGAGAAAGAAGAAGCAAGAGAGAAAGAATGGAAGAATTCTCATTAACTGTTTTTCACACTCAAACAGTGAATAATTTACAATATATATAGGATAAATGAGTAATTAATGAGCCATAGTGGTGGTCTATATTGATCTGGACACACACCAGCAGTTACAAGAGTAAACTGCCACATAGCCTAGTCTCTCAAGCAGTTACGGGAGTAAACTGTCAACTGACTGAGTTAACTAGTCAACTAGTCTTCAGATAACTGACTGAACAAAGAGTAGTGAGTTGGTGATGATCCCAATGTTGCATGGTGACAAAACAAATGCAACATCTAAACTCAACTCCACTAGTCAAACTGAAATGTCAATTGAAAGAGAATATTCTCCAGGTGAAATATTCTCCCATAAAATATAGGAGATTGGATAATGACTAATTATGACTAATAAACAAGGAATAACCTTAGGAAAAATAAATCCTAGGTGTGTGTGAAGTAACTCCAACAGTATTAAGATATATTTGGATCTATTGTGATATTTTTTATTCAATATTTGGTTCTTAACAAGTGGTATCAGAGAACTTTCCTTGGCAGACATTGCGGGCAAATATTTTTTATTTTTGCAGATTTTTTTTCGGAGAAGAAAAAAGAGGGCCGCAACATTCCAAAATTTTTTGGTATATTTCTGTGAAAAATTTGCAGAAACATATTGTATATCTGAGTTTCTCTCATAAAAACACCCAAGTTAAAAAAAAATCGTCTGAAATGGAGTCTGGGAAGTCAAGATATTGAAGTTTTAAAATCTGCAATTTTTCAGGGTTTTTTCTGCGGACAGTGGCGTGATTTATTTTTCATTTATGTAGCAGTTAGAGGCCGAATTTTCCTAAAAAAATTACATATATGAGTTCCTCTCACAATTTCACCCAATTTAAAAAATAAATTCAGCCGAAATGGAGTCCGGGAAGTGAAGTTATGAGCATTTTAAATTCAACAGTTTTGTAGGGTTTTTCCAGAAAAAAACATGATTTTCTGCCATAACTTATTGTTCTATTTTTGGGGTTTTTTCATGAAGGATGCGGGACTGAAGAGTTCATAGGGTAATCAGATGGTTATTTCCTCTTAAACCCTCAAAGAAATTCTACAAATTACTGAAACATTCAAATCCCAATTGTATGACACATTGGATGCTACATTGCATGACCTTGTAGATGGCCTCGATGATAGTTTTCATAGTATTCAAGATTCATTGGATAACATGCAAGAGAGATTTATTATGGCGGACATCAGGGATGAATATAATCAAGAAATTTATTCTTGATATGATTTTGAGGCCGATTGTGATGATTGGTATATGGATAGTTGTCATTTCTTAGATGACAACCACTTTCATATTTTATTTGATAACTCTAGTCCACCTTTTGTAGAGAGCATCAATGTGACAAATCGAGAGCCAATGATTATTACCAGTGTTCATCTTGCATATTCTACAGTGGTATTATTCCTTCCAGATTCTGCTACGATCATTTTCCACTATGTGGATGGATCTTCTTATTTGGATCCACATGACAGGTGTCAGTCTTTGGAGCATCATTTTGAGTTGGTTATTGGGTTCCAAAATCTTCATTGGGGATTTCACATGAGCACTTGGACATGAGACTCGAGCTTACAATGGTGGTTGGACTACTTTAGCATGGTATCTTTCCTTTCTACATGGGACCTTGGTTCTTCAGTCTTCTTCAACATTATGGTCTACATATATTCATGGGACCCTGGTATATGGTTGTACATCAAGCATTGAGGACAACACTTTCATAAGGGGGATGGAATGTTAGGTAGCTAGAAAGGTAGTAGTGGGGGCCCAGAGGGCCCATAGTGATAATAGTGGAGGCCATTCAATGTAAGGTGGACTAGGTCTACTATATTATTAAATAAGGACCACTATGGTAGTTAGATATAATAAATGAGTAGTTAGATATAATAAATGTAAGAGGACTTCTTATAAGGTTCTACTTCTAGAATATTTCTCCTTTAGAATGTTCTTAGGTTATGGTAGCACTATATAAAGAGGTTTAAGCAATGTAATGAGATATGAAGAGAAGTATTGTATTTGGAGCTGAAGCTCATTAGGAGGTTGCCCCCTCGAAAAGGCAAGTGAACAGGAGAGGATCTCTTCCATAATATGATCTATTGTATGGTGTTTCCCTACCTCAAGGGTTTTATATAATGAAGTGTGATTTTCTATATTGTTTCATATATCTTGTATGGTGATTGTATTCAAATATCTTTGGATCTATTGTGATATTTTGTATTCAGTCTTTGGTTCTTAACAGGACGTGTATGACTCAAATACAACAAATTCCCAACCAGTTGTCGATACAACGAATGATTAACATGTGGTGAGGAGCAACTGACAGAAAGGGTTTCTCCGGACTGAAATGGATTAGGGGAAGGCTTACAATAAACCATGCCAAAGCGTTGAATTAAATCAAGTGCATACTTTTGCTGAAAAATGGAGATTCCTTCGGAAGACTGAAGAGCTTGCAGACCAAGAAAATAATGCAGAAGTCCCAAATCTATAATATCAAACCGTCCCATCAATGCTTTCTGAATACTTTGAATCATAGATGAAGAACTCCCTATGAGAATTAAATCATCTACATATAGAACCAGAATCAAGAGATCAGTTTCCTTCCTCTAAGTGTAAATTGTAGGATAAGAATGACAACGAATAAACCCCGAAGAAATAAAAAATCTATCCATCTTCTCATACCAAGATTGAAGAGCTTGTTTGAGACCATATAGAGAACGTCGGAGACTGCAAAATAGTGAAGAATCATGCATAACACCAGGAGTTATCCATGTAGAATTCCTCATTTAAATCACCATGCAGAAAGGTGCTCTTCACATCCATTTGGTAGACTAACCAACTTTTGGACGCAACAAGAAAAATCACAAGGCGTATAGAATTATTGATCACACCCTTCAACCTGTAAAAATCCCTTAGCCACAAGATGTACCTTATGCTTGTCAACAAAGCCATCTGTTGCATATTTGGTCCTATAGACACATTTACAATAAACTAGCTTTTGTCCCTTAGGAAGAGGAACGAGATGCCATGCGTGATTCTTCATCAATGAAGAATACTCCTATGTCATGGCAACATCTCATTCAGGTATCCCAATAGCATTAGAAAATTGTTATGGATCATTTGAGATAGTATGACTCAAAAGAGAGATACATGTTGTTTGTGACTAAACTGAGGAAGAATAACTAAAATCAGTTGTCTCATAGCCATACTTGTCATGTCTCCTTCTCTCACGAAAGCTCCTCCTAAGATGTGGTTCTTGATCAAGTTCTTCATGTTCTTGATCAAGTTGTGTTTGTTTAGGCTTCTCATGCTCTGTTGGTGTGGGTGGAAGATTTTCTTCTGGATGATGTTCATCTTCAAAATGGTCACCATCGTCATCTTCTACAAAATAAAAACTGTCAACATGTTCAACACCATTGTCAGCATGACAATCTAAGGATTATGGAGAAGTATTTGATGTGGGGTTGAATCCTTCATCGAAACAGACAACTCTTCGAAAGAAGACTTCTTTAGAAATATGATCAAATAACTTGTATGCCTTTGTATCCTCACAGTAACCAACAAATATCAATGGTTGGCTCTTCTTCTCCATAGCCTTGTTCTTTTAAATTGGAATCAAGGCCCATGGTAGACTGTCAAATACTCTAAAAGTAGAAACATTCAGCTTAACTTTGCTCTAAGTTTCCTCTGGAGTCTTATGCAGCACTACCCTATGAGGTATCCTATTCTGAATATAATTTGCACAATTTACTGCTTTAGACCAGAAAGAAGGTGCCATGTTCTTGAACTAAATTATATAGTTTTCCATTTCCTTCAGGGTCCGATTCTTTCTTTCAACAATTCCATTTTTTTGATGAGTGTAGGGAACAAAGAGTTAATGTTGAATGCCATGTTCTCTACAAAAATCTTTGAATGTTTGATTAAGATATTCCCCCCCATTATCTGTGCATAGTGTCTTGATAGAAATAGATGTTTGCTTCTCAACAAAGGCCTTGAATTTCTTAAAAGTAGCAAAGAGCTCACTCTTTTACTTAAGAAAGTACACCCAAGAGCGACGTAAGAAGTCATCAATGAAAGTGAGTGTATACTTAGCCCCTGAAAATGGGTGATTTGGAAATGACATGAGATCACTATATACCAATTCAAGAGGTGTTGTAGTATGCAAGGCTTTTCCTTTAGGAAAATAATCTTGATATTGTTTTCCAAGACACAACCATGACAAAATCCATCAGTACATGAAACTTTAGGAAGACCAAGCACTAAGTTTTGTGTGCACAACTGCTGCAAATATCTATAGTTTAGATGTCCAAATATTTCATGCCAAATCCTACTCAAAGCATCGACATGTGCAATGAAAGAGGAACCAGAGGAAGACTCAAAAGAAGAAAACTTGTACTATCAAGAACTATGATCAACGTTTCCATATGAAACAACAATTTATGGATTTTGTAGTTCTCAAATGATTACATCATTAGGAGAAAACTCTATTGTTTTCCCATTACCAGAATGAAAAATATGATAGATGGAGAGAAGATTTGCAAAGATGCCAGGAACAAGAAGAACATCATTAATGCACCCTTTATTTAACTTCACTATGCTAGATCCACAAACATCTATATATGTAGAGTCTCCAACTGCAATATGTAAAATGCTATATTCAGATGTAGAAGTCAACAACTCATGAGAATGAGTCATGTGATGTGAATCACTAGAATCAAGTATCCAGTTAGAATCAAGTATCCAATTGTTTGAAGATGCATACAAGGCTTAATGTAACACCTCATTTTCTAAACCTATGATTTTATGTAATTAATCATGATTTATGGTTTCCAAGAAGTGGCATGAAAACATTGTAAATATATTATTGTAAAGGTGAACAACTGACTGTTGGGGGGGGGAGTTCCTTAAAGTGTTGTCCATTATACCACTAGAGGGAAGAGTGAGGAAACCTAGAGAGGGGATTCATCATGCTAAGATGACCCAAGCTTTCTTGTTGAAATATTTGAATTATAAATAATAAGTTAAATTTCCCTTTTACCCTAGGTTCAAGGAAAATTAGTTAATGAGGGGGATGGTTGCTGAACAACCAACCACCCTCCATGAATGGGAGCATGAGAGATTTGGACAAGAAACCAAAAGTTTTCATCCAAAGGTACCTTAGAGTATCATTTTTTACAGTCAATATTGACCCCACGGGTCCCTCCTGAAAGAAGAAACAAGGACATGTTGAGAACTTTCCTCGGAAATAGAGGAGAAAGAGGTAAGGGGAACACAAAGAGAACTCCAAGGAGTTCGGTGAGGAGAGCTTGGAGTCCTGGGGTCGAGAGAAGAACTGTAAAGAAGGAAAAGGGTGTGAGTGCAGAGCTCCTTGGTGGTATCATGGCTTGGCATGAGGGTGGCCAGAGTGCTAAGAGTGAATGCCTCTGAGCCTATGGTTGGGTGGAAAGGTGACCACCCATAGTCAGTTGGTTGGTTATAGCATGTAAAACAAATAAGTATTCCTTATTCCCTGTGAAATTGAACTAAACTAAAAGCAGGCTTACTATGATTGAATTGTACATGTGCATGCCTAGTAAAAGGGACTTGATAGTGTTTTATTGGGAATCCTAAACATTTGAATGATTTTATAACTATATAAATAGTGTATGCCTGACCTAGCTGGATGAAAGTACTCTATTTTTCTCTGAAATAAAGGAAGAGGATATGTTTCTTGGATACCTTAATATTTGTGCTATAATAGATTTCCTGTGAGAAGAAGTCAAAATTATGAGTTTAGAATTTAATGGTAATTTATGAGAAGAGATGAAGGATCGTGACCTTTCTTAAAAGGAATAATGAGATTATTGTGAAACTGCGTGTTGAAGGCTTGAAAAGGCTGATAAATATTGTATCTTTCCCTTCGCCTTGAGATAGAACGTTGAAAGGAATCGAAATCCTCGAATGGAATTCATCTAGAGGGCTTATTACCTGCTATGAATGAGTGGGATCTTGAGGGAACTGTTAATTAAAGTCATTAATTCTTGGTTGAGTCGACGCGACTCAACAACCATTGATGCTTGAGTTGGAGTAGATATCGACCATTGAAAGATTGGCTTTTACCCCATTGAAATCTCGTTATAGACTTGTGTTAGTCCACCGTCATTGGATCAGAAAGAAGAGATACTCTCTAGCATTAATCACTACCACGAGGATCTTGTTGGAATACAGGATATCGACGATTGGTTGGGGGTCATCCGATCTAGCGACCAAATTATCACAACCATAGATCTTCAAAAGCTCAGGAGGGAGTTTAGCTTCCCAATATACCAGAGCACCAGATCCTGGAAGAACTCTAAGTCCAAACCCTTCAAAATTCTCGATACACCGATGTCTTGGGACCAAGGTTCCAACCTTTGGTCTTGTGCCTTGTTGCATAAGCATGAGGGAGAGGGAGAGAACATAACAACATAGTGATGTAAGGTGCCAGCTTGGCATCCATGGTGTCACGAGGTTGACACCTGTCCACATATGGTTGCTGACGAGTAGAGAATGGGCCCCATTTGGGAAATAAATTTTGTACAAGTGCCTTAAAATATGAGTTGTCGGTTCTAGGAAGCCAACAGATTAGGGTTGTTGATCGAGATCAGACGGGGTCAACCATATCCCTGACCTCGGGGAGTTTTCTTGGACTTGATTTGTTGGATGGTTGCTGGTTTGATATCCGACAGGTGAGAGAACATCCACCGTGGATCTGTGGGAACCCGAATCAAATCTTATACATAGATCTCGCGGGGTCGTAACCCTGAGATGAGCATGATTATAACCTCGTAATGGAGGGGTTAGTATTAATTACCCCCTCGTAACCCCCAGAATAGAGAGGTATCTATCTTAACATCACAATGAAGGTTCGACATCCAATGCCTAGTGGCGAAGTGGAACGCAACAAGTGGTCCACATGCCACGATAAGGGAAGGCCACATGTCACCCTAGGATGGTGCCACATGTCATGCATTTTTGGCAGGATCAGACAAGGACCCATGCGAAAATGAGTGCCACGCATCAAGTGGTACAAGTACCATGTGTCACTCCATGTGTTCTCAATGCCAGTTAATCCTAGACTAGGTGTAAAGTTAGGAAGCAAAGAATTTGGTCGTCGAGGGACCCGATTTTCCAGTGCCTGGTGGTCATGTGTGGAGTGGTATGTGTGCCATGTGTCATGCTAGATGGCATAACTAGATAGGGCCACATGCACTAGGATACTAGTTGTACTTCAGATCTTGGACCCTAGGAGGATTTGAGAATTAGGCCTTAGAAGAGGGTCGATGAATGATGCTCAATGGATTTGAGATGACGTCGGATGATGTCATTTAATGAATAGGAGGTGGAAAAGTGTCAAAGCCCCATTGGTAAAACCTTAGGTGTCGGGATGATGTGTATACTGTGTCAGTCCACATGTCATAGGATGGTCATGCCATGTTTCAAGTGGTTTCAGTATTTTCAGACAAAACTCCATGGGAAAAAATGAGTGCCACATGTCAAAGGGTAATGATAACTACGTGTCATGCTAGGTGGCATACAGTGGTAGCGTGTCCTACCATGACACAAGTTTTGGTTGTGCCACATGTCATAGGTAACAATTCATCTCTGCTCAAGCCTTTTTAGTTATATGAGTTAGTAAATGGGCCAAGGTCCTAAGATCTTGGGATCTGAGGTTTTGATGTCTCGAGATGACATCAGTTGGCATAACCAAGACAACACCCGACAGCTAGGTGTAAACAACCAATGGATTCAAATCTCAGGAGGATGCATAGCACAAGGTTGGGCATGTAAAGGTATGAGGTCTTGATGAGTCGATGAACGGTGATCCAGTGCCCTGACATGATGCCAGGGGACATCACATGACCATTGTATTTAGATGGGCAAGTGGCACCTTATGACAGGGCCACTTACCATGAGTGCCAATTCATATCGGATCAGGCCTTTTTGGGCTAGGTGAAATATTGGAAGGGCCGATTTTTTATTTCCTAGTGGACAGATGTCAGTGATTGGTGAGGGTGAGTCCAAGGAAATTAGGTATCATAGTGTTGGGCACATGGAAGGCTGGGCCTAATGAGCTGATAGTCCAGTGAACTAAGTGGCGGGTGCCACATCAAGTACCATGCCTGTAGCCATGTCTGTGTTATAGGGTGGTGTGTTGGAAATTCCTCGGCGCTACTTCAGATGATATGAGTGACGTGGAGTCCACGTGCGATCCACGTGCCAGTACAAAATCTTTTGGTCAATAATGGCTAGAAACATTAAAGGGCCATAACTTTTGATCTAGAGCTCCATTTTGAGAAAACTTACAGTCGCTGGAATGCTCTTAGCAGGAAAAATACAATGGTGTCCTTTTGGAAGGGATTCGAGGAGGTTGAGGAAAATAAAAAATTTAATATCCCATCCCTTAAAAGGATACTTAGGGAGTTGGGTGTGTTACAAAGTGGTATCAGAGTAGACTACAACACTAGGCCGAGATGGGAAAGAGATACTAGTTACAGGATTGGTATAACAAGGCTAAGATGGGCATGTTAGGAAGTGATACTTTGCGTTTAAAAAAATCTTGATTATTATCTACATAAGTTTCTTGAGGAGGGGAACAACAAATTGAAACTGTACCTTGGAAATTCTGGCTTAATTTTAGTAGAGGAATTATGTTGTCCCTATGTCAAACTAATAAATACTCTTACAAGAGTAGGGATGTGTTGGTAGGAATTAATGGTAATATCTTAATGTAAAGGGAAGAATCTTGATAAACACTACTCAAGTTCAAGGAATGAATTATCTAATTAAGAAAACGAAAGAAGAGTCCTTTGGGATTGTTCCTAATCGTCATAAAAGAGTTAAGCTGATATGGACATATGAATCAATGTATGAGCTCATGAATGGAAAAAATGTGTATTGACATGATGGAATGTCTATGCATATGAATGCAAAAGATAGACAATTGGAATACTTATGCACAGTGGGCATGAGTAAAATGATTGGTGCGCAAGATAAGTTGTAATGCATATGGAAACTTGATTGAGCATGCATATAACATGCATATAGACTTATTATAGTCTGTTATTAGATGAAAAATGTGGTGTTGTCATAGATCATGTAGTTAGTGATGATCTGATTATAGCAACATATGTAGAATGTTGATGGTGTTGATTGCATACTACATAAGGGTAGTATGGTTAATGAAAGATTGTTATACATGATAACAAAGGTAGTGTTGGAGAATTACTAGATGACCAGTGGGTTAGATTGACATCCATAGGTGGATGACAACCACACATGAATGGTGGGGTATGCTCATATAGTACTGAAAGGGAATCTAGGGAAGGGTTTCCCTAATAAATGCCAATTGACCAAGAATGGTTGAAGCATGAAAGGAATATGGACTTGGGAAATTTATAGCCTGGGTAATAATGTAATTACCTATTTGCATTTTGTGAATTGTGGGTTACTTTTCTAACAAAAGAGCAAGAATGGTTTCCTGTTATTTGTTGGCATGAAGAGAAGGCAACATAATTATGAAATATTCCTATGAGACTTGTCATGAGAAAGGTTGTAAGATCTTTGGGAGGAAGGATATGGATGTTTGAAACGTTCATGTGTGAGAATGACATGGAAAAAGGGTGCAAGTAGTGAACTTGCATATTGAATATCTATGTATGTGATCATATGCTTGAGTGCAAGAGGTAAATGTGTTATAAGATTGCCCGATATAAAGGATGATATTAAAAACAAACAAATATGAATAAATGATATACATACGTGCAAGGATGCACATGGATTATCTGTGTGTGTGTGTGTGAGCGCGCTTAAAAGGTATGGTAAGACTGCCTAACTAAGTGAGATGTGAGGCAACATCTATACTTTCCTAGATTGGCTAATGCCATGGATGCATGGCTGACCCTATGATGGAGGGTCTGAGAATTTTGTTTAAATAATAGATTGAGGAAGTATGTTATTCCTCAGAAAGAGCTAAGATGAAATGCTAAAAAGAGCAATGAGCAAGAGTGACCTTATTTGTTGGCTGTTATCTTGTAAAGAGGGGCAACCTATGTTTGATTTTATTAGTGAGACTGGCCATGTATGCCACTATAAGGTCTCATCAAAACTGGATGATGTTAAATAAATGCAAATGGATGAGGTAAAAAGGTGCAAGTTATGCACATAAATATATGTAGACATACATATACATGCTTAAAGGTATAATATGACTTCCTGGTCAAGTAGGATGTAAGGCAAGATGTGTACTTCCCAAATCTGAGTAATACCATGGATGCATGGTTGGATCTATTTTGAAGAGTCATGATTGTTCGTTTTAAATAATAACTTAAGGAGGATGTGTACCATGTCCTCAAGAAAAAGCTAATGTAAATTATTGAAAGAATAAATGAGCATAAATGCGTTGTTGTCATGTTAAAAGGAAACATGATTAAGCCTTTGAGGATTTCATGAGAATGTTTGTGAACAATCATGAGTTAAATGGTTTTAAATTAAAAATGCATGAGGATTGTAAAGTGTTCTTATGATAGACACACATAAACTCATGTTGATGCATATGGTTAAGTGCATGAAATAATAGTTTGAATATAAACTGATAATAATAATGTGCATAGGTGAATTCATAATATGAATGCATGCTTATATTCCTTATGGAATATTGAGTAAATATATGAAATAATAAATTTCAAGTTGACTATAGATTGATATTATTTCAAAAGGTATTGGATATGCAACAAGAGGGTTTCATGTTGAAGAAGTTCCCTGTGGAGGAACTGTGCAAAGACTCCTTCAAGAGAACAAAGCCATGACATTAATGACTGCTGAGAATTAGGCAGTGGGATGCAAAGCTTATTTATATAAGAATCTTGGATTACATTTTGAAATATCATGCATGAGTAAAAAGACATGCAAACAAATGAGGACCAATCTAACTTATGGTTATGAAATGTGCAATATGTACAAGTTCATACTTCATTTTGAACAAGAAGCTTATTGATGTAGCATGTTGAATTATCCAAGAAGGTCAAGATGAAATTTGGCTAAAACTGCTCAAGGAAGAGAGCAGGCATATCTTAGGAGGGATAGATTGCATAAGCAAAGAAGGAGAAAATGATGACACTTTTCTCACTATCAACTCTAAATAATGAGACAAAGTTGTGTGCTTTAAAAGAGCAGCTGTGAAAACAAGTACAACTGGTAAAAACAAAATAAAAAAATGAATATGTTTAGTTGAATGATTTTGGATAAAGCCATGAATGTGCAAAGGCATATATGCCTCAGGAATAGTCCAATTAAGCTAAAAATTCTAGACCATGTAGGAGGAGTTGGAAAAAGGGAAGAGTCCCTTAACTCTTTTCTTGTTGATTATTATATTTCTCTAGAATGAAAAATTGACCTGCTGATGCAGGTAAATGTTTTTCCATGAGAATGTTGATAGATGCATGATAATGGAGACAACTAAAATATTTTATGTTACACCCATGAAAACATTGAGGGCAATATGATAGAATGCACATAGAAATGCTAGAACATATCTGAAAATGTTTTGTTGAATTGAATGATGTGATACATGCATTTTATTTAGCATGACAACTGATATGATTGTTAATGTGATGGTGCATGTTATATGTAGGAAATGATTGATTTGTTGGAGAAGACAACTTCTAATGGTGGATAGCCTCAAGTAGAGGTTAAATGCAAGAAGGTTGATGATAAGAGATTGATGAGGGGACCTTGGGAGTTACCATGAAAGAACCATTGAGAGAAGGTTTTTTCATCCAAAACATGTATAAATTTAGTGTTCATGCTTGTGTGGCATAAAATGTGAAGGAATTGGGTAAGAATTCCTCCTGAAATGTTTTATTTTTTTTATTATATTCATGCATATTTAATTGGTTGTTGTATGCCAATGACACTGAAGAAGGGTAAGATTCAAGAAAAAAATATGAATGACAAAGGTACGAATGTCTAGCAATCAAGGATGATTGAGATCCTTGCAACTAAATTCATGAACAACTGTGTCATGAATGCATTAACCAATTGGGAATGAATTGGGAACAAAAGTGCTCAAAAACAACATGATTGACTGGATTAGGGAGATGCATGTTTGTATGAGAGGGAAGGTATAGGATTGTCCATTGTGGAAGAATTATCTTTCATTACTCTACAGATTCATAGAATGATAAAGAGAGGAATTGGGTGACTATGAATATTGGTATTCTGAGTACTAGTAGAAAAAGAATGCTTGGATGCACTCATTTGAAACTTTGATTTCATGTTATATTATGTTGATTTGAGGTTATGATCAGTTTCTGGTGAGAAATATAGTTCTGTTGTAATGATGAATGTGGATAAAGAATCCATTTGGTAAGAGGTTGGTTGAGTTACAACACACCATGGTAGAGTGCCTAACATGAAAAGTATGGTAATATGAAATCAATGCAAGGGTGCAATGTGTGTGAATGTGGCCATGAGCATTGTCACATTTATTTAATTCACTTAATGTTAAATTGAAATTGGAAAGCTTTGGGGTGCTCAAATGATGCATGTGTAAGGAATGATATTTCCTTTTGCCTTATATAATTGAATAGGTAAAAATGATTTGATGGTTAGTACACACAATTTAAGAAATTCTTATGATGCCATTGTAAAGGTGCAATGAAAATATATGTGCATGGGAAACTAACAATGTTTTTGGCTGATTGAAGTTGAAGTTGTAGGAAGAAGGGCCTTGGATTTGGAAGCAAAAGTAAGTCCATGAGAAAGACCAATACCCACTAAGAAAAAACTGATATGAGAAGGAAAAATATCATACTTGTGGAATATGTTTTTTGTATGGAACAATTTGGAAAATAAAAATGTGGAATTGGAAATCTGTGGTTAACAAATTTAAAAATAAATTTTGATGAAATTAACATCTCACAAGTTACTGTATGTATGTGATACATATGAGATGGCATATCTATCTTGGAGGGACAGATGATTGTTGTCAAGCTAGAAAATCATGAAAGGGCCACTATATGACATGATAACCCTGTGTTATGCCATGATCACTATACAAAATGTTGTGTTGTGTTAACATGGGTCGGAGGGACGCCTCAAGAGAGAAAGTTTGAGGGACACCTTAGCTGTAAGACTCAATGAAGTATTTGAATTATTCTTGTGCGAGAAATCATTGGCAAGGAAAGATGGATGACCCAAGGGACTATATAGAAGAGAAGGGGATCTCTTATCCTAGGCCTAGAAGGTGAGTGACCGTAAGGAAGATGAGACTTCGATAGTTCTTGTAATTTATTGATTATGATCATGTACACAATGGGCATGTCAAGGAAAACAAATAGTGAGCCAAATACATATGACATCCACACAGATGCAAATCCGTGAACTGCACATATAAGTATTGTGTTGACTTATGAGTATTTCCCTTAATTATGAACAATAGTAGAATGCTTTTGCATAAAAGAGGAATTAATATGCTTGTTGTTTGAAATGGTTGTAGGCATATTTTTAAATGCCAGATTCCGAGTGAGGATCAAACTATGAGAGACAAGAAGGAAGATGATGCTGGAGTAGCTTAAGGTTAAGGACATGGCATGTGTTACTGAGAAAGAACACCAAGGACAATGTTACTTTGAATGAGGAGGGGATTGTAATGCCCCCTTTTCTAAACCTATGATTTTATGTAATTAATCATGAATTATGGTTTCCATGCAGTGGCATGAAAACATTGTAAATATATTATT
>JZKD02S1637313.1:551927-565325 GCA_000966675.3 Picea glauca
AGAGTGAGGAAACCTAGAGAGGGGATTCATCATGCTAAGATGACCCAAGATTCCTTATTGAAATATCTGAATTAGAAATAATAAGTTAAATTTCCCTTTTACCCTAGTTTCAAGGAAAATCAGTTAATGAGGGGGATGGTTGAACAACCAACCACCCTCCATGAATGGGAGCATGGGATATATGGACATGAAAACACAATTTGTCAGCCAAAGGTACCTTAGAGTACCATTTTTTTCAGTCAAGATTGACTCCATGGGTCCCTCCTGACAGAAGAAACACGAACAAGTCAAGAACCTTCCTCGGAAACAAAGGAGAAGGAGGTAAGGGGAACACAAAAAGAACTCCAGGGATTTCAAGGAGGAGATCTTGGTGTCCTGGGGTCGAGAGAAGACCCACAGAGAAGGAAAAGGGTGTGAGTGAAAAACTCCCTGGTGGTATCATTGCTTGGCACAGCGGTGGCCAGAGCGCTAAGAGTGAATGCCTTTGAGCCTATGGTTGGGTGGAAAGGTGACCACTCACAGTCAGTTGGCTGGTTATAGCCTGCAAAACAGATAAGTATTCCTTATTCCCTGTGAAATTTAACTAAAATAAAAGCAAGCTTCTTGTGGTTGTATTGTACATGTGCATGCATGGTAAAAGGGACTTGACAGTGTTTTATTGGGAGGCCTATATAGTTGAATGATTTTATGACTACATAAATAGTGTATGCCTCGCCTGGATAGATGAAAGTACTATATAAACATAGGAAGAACATATGTTTCCTGGATACCTTAATGTTTGTGCTATAATAGATTTAATGTGATAAGGATTCAAATTTATGAGTTTATAATTTAATGGTAATTTACGAGAAGAGAAGAAGGGTTATGACCTTCCTTAAAAGGAATAATGAGATTATTGTGAAACCTGTGTGTCAAAGGCTAGAAAAGGATGATAAATATTGTATCCTTCCCTTCTCCTTAACAAAAAGCATTGTGAGGAATAAAAACCCTTGATTGGAATTCATCTAGCAAGCTTATTACCTGCTATAAATGAGTGAGAGTTTGAGGGAACTGTTAATTAAACTCATTAATTCTTGGTTGAGTCGATGAGACTCAACAACCGTTGATGCTCAAGTTGGAGTAGATCTCAAATGTCGAAAGATGGGCCTTTACCCCATTGAAATATCGTTATAGACTTATGTTAGTCCACAACTGTTGGATCAAAAAGCAGAGATAATATCCACCTTTAATCACTACCACAGGGATCTCATTGGAATACAGGACATTGACGATCGGTCGGGGGCCATACGATATACTAGCCAAATTATCAAAGTCGTAGATAATTGAAATCTCAGGAGGGAGTTTAGCATCCCAAGATACTGGAGCATTGGATCTCGAAATAACTCTAAGTCCAAACCCTTTGAAATTCCCAATACACTGATGTCTGGGGACCAAATTTACAACCTTTGGTCTCGTGCCTTGTTGCATTAGCATGAGGGAGAGGGCAAGGATGTAAATTCATAGTGATGTAAGGTTACATCTTGGAAATCATAGTGTCACGGGGTTGACACCTGTTCACATCTAGTTGCAAACGAGTAGAGAATGGGCCCCATTCGGGCAATAGATTTTAGAAAAGTGCCTTACGATCTAAGTTGTCGGATTTGGGAAGCCAACAGATCAGGGCCATTGATCGAGGTAAAATAGGATCAAACAAATCTTGAACCCCCAAGATTTTTCCTAGACTCGATTTGTTGGATGGTCGGTGGTCCGATATCCGACGGGTGAGAGAATATCCACCATGGATCTGTGGGAACCTGAATCAAATCCCAGCCATAGATCTCGTAGGGTCGTAACCTCAGGATGAACATGATTATGACCTCATAATGGTAGGGTTAGTATTAATTACCCCCTCATAAACCCCATAATTGGGAGGTATCTAGCTCAACATCACAAGTAAGGTCTGACATCTGATGCTCGATGGTGACATGGCACACAACAAGTTGTCCATGTGTCACCCTAAGATGGTGCCACGTGTCATGTATTTTTTATAGGATCAGAAAAGGATCCAGGGGAAAATGAGTGCCACGTGTCAAGGGGTATGAGTGCCACATGTAATTCCATGTGTCCTCAATGCCAGCTAATCTCGGACCGAGCATAGAGTTAGGAAGCAAAGAATTTGGTCACCCGGGGACCCTATTTTCCGGTGCTCGGTTGTCACGTGTTGAGTGGTACGAGCACCACGTGTCATACTAGATGACATAACTATATAGGGACATGTGCCCCAGGAAATAACTATATAGGGACATGTACTTTGGATCTCAAACCCCGGGAGGATTTGAGAAATAGGCCTTACAAGAGGGATGATGATTGATGCTTAATGGATCCTAGATGACGTCAGATGATGTCATTCAACAAATACGAGGTAGAAAAGTGTCGATGCACTGTTGGGAAAACCTTAGGCACCACGATGATGTGTATACCGTGTCATTCCATGTGGGAGGTCCATGTGTCACAGGATGTCTGTGCCACATGTCAAGTTGTTTCAGTATTTTTAGACAGAGCTCCATGGAAAAAATGAGTGCCACGTGTCAAAGGGTAATGGTAACCACGTGTCATTCCAGGTGGTAGAAATTGGTAGCATGTCCTACTAGGAGGAAGGTTTTGGTAGTTCTGTGTGTGAGAGGCACTAGATCATCTCATATCAGGCCTTTTGGGTTACATGAGTTGGTAAACGGGCTGAGGTCCCGAGATCTTGGGATTTGAGGTTCTGATGTCCCTAGATGACATTAACTGGCATAACTAAGCTAGCTCCCGACAACCAAGTTTCAACACTCGGTGAAGTCGGATCTCAGGAGGATGCGTAGCACAAGGTTAGGCATGTAAAGGTCTGAGGTCCATATGGGTCGATGCTTGGTGATCCAGTGACCCGACATAACATTGTTGAGTTTTCATTGAGCTATGGATCTTGTATCCTCTTAAATTTTTTTGTTTAACTATTACTTGAACCATAACAACTGCAACAAACCAAGATCACAAGAAGAATAACCATGCACAAGAACACAATAAGTATCCTTGGAAACCTTTCTCACCACGGGAAGAAAACCCTTTGCTATATTCCTAAAGAGAAAGACCTCCCACACCATCACCAAACCTAACACACAAGAGGGTGTTGTAATTCTCATAATTTCATATCACAAATTCTGAAATCATGAGATGACACAATGATAAGTGTGTTTCCTCAATGGGGATTCACCTTTATTTATTTAAGACTTGTCACATCAAATGATGTGTCTTTTGGCACAATAGGGACGACCTCAATAACTCAAAATATAATTAATAATTACCATATTAATTATCTTTTATATTAATTTCACCTTTACATTACAAATAGGGTTACAGGTAAGTCTAACTCTTGAACAATATATAAAGGGATCTCATACACCCACTAGTGCTCATCCACTAGGGGCACATCCATAGGGATGTTCATATCTCTATCTCATTATGTCTCACATGAGAACCACACTCACTAGTGCTCAACCACTAGGATCACGTTCACCTGTGCTTGTCCACAGGCACATCCACTCAACATATATTCTTTCCTACTGCATTACACATGAGAGTCATATGGAGTTCATCATCTCAACTCTCTGCTCAGAGGAGGCTTATACATTGTCTTCATCTCTATCTCATGACGATGCACCCAACTCTATGGGAATTCACACATTCACCTTGTGCTCAGCCACAAGCACGTCCAACTCAACATATCTCCTTTCTCACTGCGTTACACAGGAGAATCATATGGATTTCTTCTCAACTCTTTGTAAGGAGGAGGCCATCACTACGTTCCAACTCTATCTCATATAGGAACCACACACTTGTCTCAGGGGCTCTCTTTCAGGTCCGTGTCTTGGAGGATGTCTCACGCAGCTATAATCATCAACACTCCCTCTCAGCTAGGGAGGCCTTCTCCATCAGGCAAAGTCTCACATAGAAGTACTCGAACTTTGTCTTGGTTGTAGTCATCAACACTCCCTCTCAACAAGAGAGGTATTCTTCATCGAGCCAGTTTAGTGAAGATGTATGCAATCTTCTCATGTGTAGGAAGGTACAACACTTACTGCTTTCCTCTGCATCATGTCTCTGAAAATTATATTTTATCTCAACGTGTTTCGATCTATCATAAAACACATGGTTCTCAAAGAGCTTCACACAACTCTGATTATAATCATAGAATCCATCTCATGATGAAGTAAATCTGTTAGAAATTTATGAAGCCACACTGCTTCGCACACTCAATTATATATACTATGCTTTTGTGGCACCCAAGGCCAACGATCTTTGTTTCCTGTTGCACCAAGAAACCATGGAAAGCTTCACGGTAAAACAGCAACAGGACGTGCTCTTTCGGTCCACTGTAATCTCTGCTTAATCTGTATCGACAAATCCCTGCAAACTCAAGTTCACACTAGTGGCATATCTCAGGCCATATCCAACTGTGCCTCGTATATATCACAGTACATGATTTACTGCTATCTAGTGAGTCTGTCTCGACTGACTCATGGATTGACTAAGCACATTCGTTGCATAACATATATCAGGCTTGGTGTTAACTAGGTACATCAATGATCTAATCAATTGTCAGTACACATGTGGATCAATCTCGTTTAAATCATCATCACTTATTTTTCGTCAAATCCATCACCATCGGTGTAGACATGGATTTTCATTTTGTCATGTTGAACTTCTTTAATATATCCAATGTATATTTTCCTTGAATTAGAAAAGTCTTATTGCTCCTCTTGTCATACTTCTTGTACCAAGAAGTCGTGCATCATACCCAGATCCTTCATCTTGAAATCAGAAGTCAAAGCTTGCTTGTAACAACACAGCTTCTTGAATAAGTCATAAAAATTTGTTTCTCGTCACTAACAATGTAATAGTATAGGTTTGGATCAGCAACACTCTTGTTGAAACCCAAAATTCATCATGAATCCATCTATCTGATGTAGTTTCCAACTCATGGATCGTAGTACATATGGGAGTGCATCGAGATACTTGGATCAATATGTTTCATCATATTTCATTCCCTATGCCTGTGAGTATCCTCTGACTACAAGTCTCTTTTTGTATTTCTTGATATTTCCATCAGCTGCATGCCTTTCTTCCTCTTGCAGATTTTGTTAAGTCCAGACAAGAACTTTTATGGCCTATTGTAAAGTCCCTGGGAATATCAACTGGAACAACTAGGTTAACTGTATCAATGGTTGTCTCCCTATGAACTGCTGAAGGGGGAGAAGGTATTTGTATTTTCCTTCTTCTCCAATAGTTTTGAATCCCTCTGAAGTTTTGAACAAAAAAAATCTTCCTTTGTTGTTAACCTGCTCAGAACAAGGAAAGAAACGAAAGGAAACAAGAAAAAAAAAATCTCCTAGAGTAGACTCATGAGTACATCTCTAGAAGCAAAACAATTTAAGGATTGTTGTCACAGCTAAAACACCTACTTGTAATGTAGCATGACAATTAAAAAAAAATCAAACCTGGAGTCTTCACTTCCAGCGTGTTATTCTTCTGAATGCGCTGAGACTTCTCTAGGGCCATGATTGCACCAAGGGTCTCTTCCTCCTGCAAGTACCCTTATGTTAATGATGCAAATAATATATATATATATATATATATATATATATATATATATATATATATATACAAGTGCATACCCGAGAGTGTACACCAGTGGTTGTTCTACTTGTTTGTCTATGTCATGATGATCAATGCAATTTCTTGCATGTTTGTCTTGTAGCATCCTTGTAATATACAAGTCTCTACATCAACCTTGTAGCTCAAGACTGTAATCAAGGCTTTATTGTTGTTTGTAGGTGACACAAGTAATAATGAGAACCTCCTTGTTGTCAACCAATGTCTTGATTGTCTGAAATACCCTTGAGATGCTAGCACAAATATTTAAGACCAAACACTTCAAGAAATCATTGTTGTGTTTTGGATCTAGTCCATTATTCTCACCAATATATTCAATGCACTTAGGAAAGCAATTGTAATTCTCTGTGGAGAGAAATTCAAGGGTAGATGAAACATTATAGTCAAGAAATCAACAACATCCTTCTATAATTGCTCATGTTTGTCAACGAATTTGCCTCGGGACTGTCAAATGATGGCTCCCTTACAGTCTGTAATTTTCCTTATGGGGCAGTTGTTTTAGTTTCCTTTGGCCACCTCCACATTCTTCCATCCAAGTCATCTAATAGAGTAGCAATACTAAATGTGTGGATGTTCCAAAGATAATGGTATCATCCAAAACCACATTGTGAACAAACTGGAAGACGGTTTCCCATAAAAGTGACTGAACTTTCTAATCTGAACTTTCCTTGACTAACTTAAGGGAGTGAAACAATTTCTAACAAAGAACTACCATTCGCAATATGCACCTCATAGTGTATGGCTGTAACAAAATTGAGTGAAAAATCATGGAATGGTGAGATCTGTTCATGTCTCTACTGTTGGCAAGCTCATGTGCTTCATCTTCCATTTCATCAAGTGACAAAAGGGGTTGAAAAGTACATCCACAAACTTCAAGGGACATGAAACAAGGATAGTAACAAATGAGCGATGTATCTTCTCTTCTGCGGATTCTTCTTTTCCTTCAACAATTATAGAATTGTATTGAACATGGACAAGTTCTCTGACGAGTTCAATTGCAAGCAAGTTAAGTTCATTTGGCATTGCTCTCACAAGATTTTCAGTCACACAAGACTTGTGGCAACCTCAATATTTACCTCAGAAGGGTCTGACCTCTTTTCTCATTACAGTGGTCAGGGTTTTGTTTACTGTTGTATTTTTTGTTGTTGTTTGTATTTTCTGCCACCTTAATTGGACAACCGCCCCTCCTCCTAGACTCTAACCTCCTCTCCCATATACCTTGGTTGTCATTAAATGGTTTTACCTTAGTTGTGGTCTCCTTTAACCAGGGTTTGGCCTGGGCTAGTAGGCCTGCGGTAAACCCTAAATAATTTTTCCACATAAATTTTTTAAGAGGAAGATCTGGTGGGGTTTCTTCTTTGCTGTGGTTTTCTTCTTAGGATTTTCAATAGTTCTAATACCTATGGCCAACTTGACAGTGAAATTAAGAAGGGTCCGATCTCATCATCTACCACATATTTTTTCAAGGAGAGGACTGGCCCTCTTTTGTTCACACCTACAACAAAGCTTAGACTGTACCTTCAAATTTAATGTGCAATGGTATTCTTTGAGCCTACTCTGATGCCATGTTGAGTTTTCAATGAGCTATGGCTCGTGTATCCTTTTTAAATTTTTTGTTTAACTATTACTTGAACAATAACAAGTGTAGCAAACCAAGATCACAAGAAGAATAACCATGCACAAGAACACAAGAAGTATCCTGGGAAACCCTTCTCAACAAGGGAAGAAAACCCAACCAATACTTTGCTATATTACTCAAGATAAATACCTCCCACACCATCACCAAACCTAGCACACAAGAGGGTGTTGTAATTCTCATAATTTCATACCACAACTTCTGAAATCATGAGATGACACAATGATAAGTGTGTTTCCTCAATGGGGATTCACCTTTATTTATATAAGACTTGTCACATCAAATGATGTGTCTTTTGGCACAATAGGGTCGACCTCAATAACTCAAAATATGATTAATAATTACCATATTAATTATCTTTTACATTAAGGTGGGGCCGACCTGTACCATTTACATTACAAATAGGGTTACAGGTAAGTCTAACTCTTGAACAATATAACAAGGGATATCATACACCCACTAGTGCTCAACAACTAGTGGCACTTCCATAGGGATGTCCATGTCTCTATTTCACTGCATCTCATAGGAGAACCACACTCACTAGTGCTCATCCACTAGGATCACGTTCACCTGTGCTCATCCACAGGCACGTCCACTCAACAAATCTTATTTCCCACTGCATTACACAGGAGAGTCATCTGGAGTTCATCACCTCAACTTGCTGCTCAGAGGAGGCTAATACATCGTCTTCATCTCCGTCTCATGACACACCCAGCTCTATGGGAATTCAAACGTTCACCTTGTGCTCAGCCACAGGCACGTCCAACTCAATAGATCTCCTTTCTCACTAAGTTACAAAGGAGAATCATCTAGAGTTATTCTCAACTCTCTGTAAGGAGGAGGCCATCACTACGTTCTAGATCTGTCTCAGATAGGAGCCACACACTTGTGTCAAGGGATCTCTCTCAGGTATGTGTCCTGGAGGATGTCTCACGTAGCTGTAATCATCAACAAACGTCCGGGGACATCGACCATTGTATGATGGGAAAGTGACACCTTATGATAGGGCCACTTACCCTGAGCGCCAATTCATATCGGATCAAGATTTTTTGGGATAGGTAACATATGGGAAGGGTCGATGCCCATTTTCCTAGTGGAAAGATGTCAGATCCTGGTGAGGGAGGGTACCTGGAAATTAGTTATCATAGTGTTGGGCATGTGGAAGGCTGGGCCCAATGAGTTGAGAGTCTAGTGAATTAGGTGGCGGGTGCCACGTCAAGTACCACACCTGCAACCATGCCTTCATTAGAGGGTGGTGTGTTGGGAATTCGCCAGCAATACGTTGGATGATATGGGTGACATGGAGGCCACATGCTAGTACATAGGCCTTTGGCCAATAATGGCTAGAAACTTCAAAGGGCCATAACTTTTGATCTAGAACTCTGTTTTGAAAAAAATTATAGTCGTTGGAAAGCTCTTGGCGAGCAGAAGATGATGGTGTTGTTTTGGAAGGGATTCGAGGAGGTTGAGGAAAAGAAAAATTTTAATACCCCATTCCTTAAAAGGGTACTTAGGGGGTTGGGTGTGTTACACTTGAGCTGATAAAGTATGTCCTTTGCAAATAGAAGAAGGTTTGGGCACTGAAACCTTATGTTACCTCATGGATTCATTCAAAGATTCAAGTTTCAACCAACATTTGGATTTGACATGCCCAAGTCCACCACAAAAGCTGCATGTGTCACTTGATGTCTTCTTCTTTCTCTTGGGGGAAAACTCACTAGAATTGGATGAAGGATAAGATTTTGTTTTGCGCTGAGGCTTGGAGGAAAACTCACCATCTTGAGCAGAATCTTTCTTCTGCTTATACCGAGTCTTGTGCTTATTTTTTGAGGCATGAGCCATGAGAGCCTTATTGTTAGAGCCAAAAAGAGCATCTAATTGAGTAAGCTTAGATTGTTCTCGAATGAATTTTAAACTCACTTCCCAATGCATCCATAGTAGAATAAAATGCAGAAGAAAATACATGATAAGGACCTTTTAGCTTGGATAAAATCAAGAATATGCATTCTTCATCTGATTTAGTTTTTCCACACCCTTTCAGTTGTGACACCAGTAACTTGAATTTGGTAAGATAGTCTTCAATGGATGCATGGTCATCCAATACCAATGATGACAACTCTGCTTCCAATTGTAGGGCTCAAAATTTGTTGACTTTTCCAAATAAGGAAACCAACTTGTCCCAACTTGGTTTCAGAGTTTTACAATCAACAATGTGGAACAACAAGCTATCTGACATGTGCAAACTAATGAGGTCCATGGATTCATCAAGTTTATTTCGATAAGCGAACCTCTCGACTTCTTTGGTAAACATAGGTTGAGCCTCAACTAACATATGCCAAATCCCTTTTGATTGCAACAACTGTTACATCTTAAGTTTCCATGTATGATAGTTATGGGGAGTTAGGATATCAACAATCCTTAACTCCACCATTTACAATAAAAATACAAAGAAAACACATATCTGGGTGTATAATCCAAAAGAAGGAACCTCAGGCTCTAAGCAAAGAGCTCAACAACTTTTTAACAACTCACACATACCACAGGATGTGGCTTGGCTACAAATAAATAAAAACATGTACAGAGAGGAGGATGCTTTATTTTAACCCATAAAAAAAATACGAAAGGGGCGTTGAGATCTAACAACAAAACTCATGGTTCTTCCTTGAAAATCCACGGGCTTCCAATCTTCCTCAAATTGACCCCATCTTAATGATGGTGAGCCTAGTCGTGGGCTGGTATTATGGTGTCCTCCTTTACAATGTCTTATGAACACTTGTGTCAACAAGGCTAAGATTACGGAGGAATTTTCGAATGAGAATAAAACCCTCGATATTTAGACTCCAGTGAGCAATGCACATAGGACCATTCTTGAAACAATCAATGCGCGATGAAATTTTTGAAAGCATGACTCCTCGAGACTAGGGAATGGTTTTAAAAAAGATTCAATTCACTGCACTCGGGCTCATCGTCCAACTAAAAATGAACCTTGGGTTGGGCTCTTCCCAGAGTTCAAATAAAGATAAGAACTTGCTTTCAAATTTTTGGATCTCTATGGTCGTGGCGATGCTAGGTGAGTTGATCTTTTGACTAAGAGTATAGATCAAATATCCTTGCAATGACCTAGAATGGATCTCGATCTTTTTGGTTTCTTTATGCACAAATGCCCCCCCCCCCCTCGGTTTCGGGCCTACTAGGAAGTCGGTTTCGTCAACAGACAGAAACCAACCTCGGATGACAGAGTGGGGAGGAGCCTCAATTTTTTTTTCTATGCCCCAATGAATCAAGGCCACCCAGTGGTTCACGTCCGACAATCTCTCCAACTGACAAAGGAAAAGAAGATTCAAAGGCGATGTGTTGCACGTGGACACAATGATCTGAAGGGTGTTGTCCAGTGAAAGAATAAACTAAACAAGATTAATGACAAGCAAAAAACTGAGAACAACAATCACACAATGAACACAATGATTTACGTGGAAAAACCCTTTTAAGGGAAAAAAACCATGGGGCAATGATAATCGGTATTCTTATTATTCAAGGGAGAATTCAAACATCCTAATTCTAGGCTTACTATATTCCTCACATACTCATCCCACACATTGCACTACACTACAGTTCTTACTCACACCTCTACATGTATGCTAGATATATAGGATTTGTTAGACGATTAAACAAACTGGTTACAACCTGATCCACTAGTTACAAAAATTGATCACTGTAGTGTGCATGCATGCACATTCCATTTTTAGCTAATACGATGTGCATGTGTCTGCATAGGAAATTAATTGGAAGTTTCAACAATCTCCACCTTGACAATAATTTACGTGATATTTCATGCTCGAATTAATTCATCACCTTTTCTACAAGACAAGAGAAGCCAAACACCATTGTAGCTTCTCTAACAAAACTGGTTTCGTGAACATGTCTATAGAATTCACTTTTGTATGGACCTTTTTCATAGCCACTTCCCCTTCATCAACAACCGTCTTACAAAATGGTATTTAATAGAAATATGTCTCGTCTTACTGTGATAAGCTATATTTATAGCCAAAATGAATAACACTTTGACTATTGCAAAATACTTTCACCTTGTCCTGCATCCTTCCAAACTCACCCATCAAACCTTTTAACCAAATTGCCTCCTTGCATGCATGTGAGGTAGCCATATACTCTGCCTCAGTAATGGATAAAGAAACTATGTTTTGAAGCTTTGACATCCAACAAACAGGTCCTCCTGCAAGAGTAAAGATAAATCTTGAATTGGATCCCCTTTTGTCCAAGTCACCTGCAAAATATGAATCGAAACAACCGCGAATTGAATCACTGGAACCATCCTAGGTGATACAATAATTACTTGTGCCCCTAAGATATTGAAGCACCCATTTCATTGCTGCCCAATGCTCCTTACCTGGATTTTCCATGTATCTACTGACAACACCAACTACATGTGAAATATATGGTCTAATACTCACCATCCCATACATAAAACTTCCTACTGGATTAGCATATGGTACACGAGACATATAATCATTTTCTTCGTTATTACTAGAACATAAACTTGAAGAAATCTTGAAATGGGAAGCCAAAGGGATTTGTATGAGTTTCACATTATTCATACCGAATCTCATAAGTATTTTCTCCACACACTTCTATTATGATAACCGCAACTTATTGTTTTTTCTGTCTCTGTGTATCTCCATGCCCAATATTTGTTTTGCTTCTCCTATATCCTTCATATCAAATGTCCTAGCCAATTGAGCCTTTAACTTGTTTATTTCGATGATCCAGAGGATCAAATTTTGTTCAAAAATTTAAAGTGCTCGGAATCGCTTCAAATCGAACGAGAGCATAGGCCTCATCGTTACGAACCCAACGCAACTCGTTTGGGCTCAAACAGACGTCGGGAGCGAGAGATATCGCGTTCTGTTCAAAATGACAAACAGAGAAAAAAAATGATGTTGACTATACAGTCCGTATAGTCCATATGGATGTTGATGTGGTAGTTTGTACGACACGTGGCAGAGTTGACTGGAACAATGGGCAGAGTTGGATGAATGGTATTGCAACACGTGGTAGATTGTGGTTGGTTGTACGGTGCCACGTGGCCCAGTCATGGGCTTCCACGTGGCACCATAATATTGGTTGCTTGTTTAAAATTTTATTGGAGTCCACCGGGTTCGACCCCGTGACCTCCACCCACATGTAAATCCTTTGCATAGTATGCGCTGCCAACGCGCCCCACTGTATTCCTTGTTATATATATGGGTTACAATAAATTTAAATTAAAGTTGTTGTGTGGTCGACGCGGGGGTCCGGGTTGGGGCTTAGCCCCAGCGCGCGGTCGTATACACCATACCATATGACTCCCATTAGACCGGTTGGCGCGTGCGCACATTTTGGTTTTTGAATTTGGTTTAAACGATTGTTAAAAACCAACAACCCACCACTTGTTGCTTTACTATTCGCTTATGGGACGGAGCCCCATTTGAAGTTTGTGCGTGGTCACATGGCCACATGACCTCGGCCTTGGTGGTTAGGGGCTAGGTGCGCCCGTAACTGTCCTACAGTTCGCACCGTTTGTGCGGTTGCATCTGGTACCAAGTTTTTACACTTTGTGGGCTAGGTTGAGCCAACAAGGGTGCAATTTGTAGATGCAGAGACAACAAGTTTGAAGGGAAACTTCCAAGAACCCTATCTTCTTCAATTTTTGGCCAAACGAGGTGTCGAAAAAGCCCAGCTAGGGGTTTTAGGATGCATAGGCTCCATCTCTAATGGCAAGCAATTCATTATGTTTTCCCTTTTGGGGAAGACCAGAGATGAACTTATGAGCATTGGAAGCCTCGGCGGCTGTTACAATCTGCTCATCAGAAACAATTCCCTCCTTTCCGTAAGCAATATTTGCGCGAATTGAATCATTAAACAAAATAGGCTCTTGTCTAACCAAGCCCATTTGTTGCCACAACCATTTAATTTGCAGTGTTCGGATTTCAATTCCATCAAGTAATATGCAGCCTGAGTCAGTATCATAGAATCGCTCCAAAAGTGAAATGACAGTTGATTTACCACTTCCACTT
>JZKD02S1637313.1:575494-612144 GCA_000966675.3 Picea glauca
GCAGGCTGTTGTTGGCTGTGTCGTCAGGGCGCGACCTCGGCCGCCGACCACTGAATTATCATTTCCCCGTTGAATTTGGCGGTGACGTAGCGACGCCCACAATAATGATGAGATGAAGTGTGAAATCGCAATGAGCGTGGGAATGTGCATATTTATTTTGGCAATATTAGTTAATGTTTATTAATGAAATGGTATGGATAGATTATTTTGAGAAGTACTTATTTTTGCTGGTATTTAATGTTTATTAATGAAATGGTATGGATAGATTATTTTGAGAAGTACTTATTTTGCTAGTTGGCTTTGCTAGGGTTTCGCCTTCCCTTGTCACAATTTTAATTCTGAACCTTTATCAATGGTGTCGCATGGGGCCTCTGATCCCCCTCCACCGTTAAAATCACAACTCAATAGTTCAAACTTCAGTCCTTTTGGATCTAACTCGACAACTTCAGGTTCTGCAACTGCGGGAACCTCCAATAACATGCATCCCTTAAGGGACGAACACATATACACTACTATTCTCTGATGGGGGCACCAAGTGGATACCAGGAAAGTGTATTCCAAAAGTTGCAGTGATGCCTTAGTACGAGATCTAGTCTAAGAAGCGGAGCATATACGTACAATACATGAAGGACCATGCGCTTATAGGTAAGTTCTTGGGTCGTTGGCAACTTGAGAAGGATTAGTTATATGGATTACTTCTAGATGGAAACCTACTTGTCACATTGACCTAAATCTAGGGTTCAAAGGTTTCTTCAGAGTCATCTTTGAAAACCCCAAGGAACGTGATCGAATCTTCGAAACCGACGCATACTTCTACCGGTCTACTCAGCTACACCGCAAATATTGGAAGGAAAATTTCAATCCACAAAGAGAATTTCTCCTTTCCCCCGTTTGGGTCCGCCTATACTCCATGCCTCAAGAATATTGGGAAGAAGAGATTCTAGAAGGCATCGGGAACACCCTAGGAACCTTTGTCAAATCCTCTAAAGCCACCAAGAAAGGTCGTTATACTGCCTATGCTCGCACCTACATCTACATTAATGTATACAGTCTAATCTCGGAATCGATTTGCCTAAATTTCCAAGACATTACTTGGCTCCAAACCCTTGATTACGAATTCATCCCTTTGCGTTGTAGACGTTGTCATGAGCATGGTCATCTTACAATGATTGTCCTCTATTAAACCCTCCCAAACCCTCTAAACCAAATCTAGAGAAGGATGCAGAAGGCTACACCAAGATACCTCCTCGCCAAAGAGCTAACTAAAAACCGATACCCACTGGACCCCTAGGACCCTTAAAAACTCCTAGTTAAAAGAATAGATTTGAAGCCCTCAGTTCTCTACCCCTAAACGCTTCTGAGATCAATAATGGAACTCCCTCCACCAGCAATCCAAAAAAACAAAAATCAGACAAATCACCTCCCCATCCGGATGAAATCAGACAAATCACCTACCCATCCAGATGAAATCAAACATATCACCTCCCTGGAATGCCCCCCTAGGAGGATTCCAATATGTTGTTGTCCTCGAACGATGATTTAGAAGTTGAAAGAAAATAAATTGAGCTAGAAGGTATAGATCTTTAAAACATTGTGGATGTTGTTAAAAGACAAGATATGCCAAACTCAAGCCAAAAAAAATTCCCAAGGAGGACAAAAGAAGAGGTCGCAAATCCAACCATCAAGTTCTGCATGAAATAAGTGATATTCTAGTTAACTTTGGGAAAAATTCTCTCATCACGGATTCATTTCAACCCTCCCAAAGTTTTCCATGTTAGTAATCTCATGGAATATAAGAGCACTAAATAGTAAGAGTAAGCACAGACTCTTACGAAACAAGCTTCGATCTGAATCTCCTGACATAATGATCCTCCATGAAACAAAATGTTTAGGAGAAGCGTTTGGGAATCTTCTCCCAAAAATATGGAAAAATGGATGTTATATGGCCATTGATTCGAGAGGAACAACAAGAGGCATGGAAATCCTATGGAACTCAAACAAGGTTCTTGTCTGGAATTTCGTATGTACCAATTATAACATCACCACAAAATTCCAACCCATGGGGGTGGGAACCTCAGGATTCATTACCAATGTTTATGGGCCACATCAATCTAGAGAAAAGCTCAATTTTCTGCAACAACTTCAATATATTGTTGATTTAACCTCTCCTCATTACTGGATAGTGGGAGGTGACTTCAACCTCAATACCTCCTTAGAAGAAAATAAAAAGGAGGTTTGAGATGCCTAGCTAACCTTTAAGGATTTCATCCAGGACCAAAAGTTGATTGATTTGGAGACCATCAACGACACCTTCACATGGAACAACTACCGAGGAGGCTCCCATCAGGTGGCGAACAAATTGGGAAGGTTTCTAGTATCTGATCCCCTTATGCTCTCATGCTAGCTCATGGAAACCACTATCTTACCGGCTACATGATCCGACCACTAGACAATATTCCTTTCTCTTGACACCCTCAACAAGACTAACAAGAATCCCTTTCGGTTTGAGAAATTTTGGCTCTCTCACCTGGATCTTCTGAAGAATGTTCAGGGTTGGTGGGAGGAATCTCAGTCAATAAAAGGCTCATTCATGTATCACTTTCAACAATGTCTCAAGTTTCTTAATGTAACATCCCCAATATAATCCCCAATTTATTTAATGCATAATGTAGATATAAATATGGTTGTGGTCAAGCGATGTGATATGTGAAATGCATTTTATATTTTTAATAAATATAATGTAATGCTAGTTGTTGGGATATGGACATAGATGGGGGTTGATTAATTCATGAGAGAGGGGGAGTGCCTAGAGAGAGAGTCCAAAAGGGGTCCAAAGGTGAAATAATTTATGGGTATTAATTCAAACCCACATTTCTGAATTTCATTATCATTTGGGGAAAGCTTCTAATATTTGGTTGAGTGTATGTGAGCCCAACCATTGAATATTTTTCATAGGGTGGGTGTGAGAGTCACATCCCATAGTTATTAGAGAGAATGGGGTTGAAGAGCAATCAACATTGGGTAGAGTGAGCAGTCAATGGGCTTGGAAAGATAGAGGAAATTTGTATGGGTAGTAACAAGTAGTTTTAGACATAAAGTTTTTATAGGAACAACAAGAGAAAACAAGGAAGAAGATCTTGGAAGTTGAAACAAGAAGGTTGGGAAAATTATGGAGCATACTAGAGTGTTTTGGAGCTGGAAATTGAAGAGCCAAGTTGTCAGGCTTGAAGGGTGAACTCCTTGGTGAGTTGCATTGTATTAACAAGTGTTTACTGATGTCTTTTGCTGGTGTTTTTCCTAGTAGTGAGTTCCCTTGGTTTCCCAGCTGAGAGATTCCTAGCTATCGGTGCCAAAGAGACCCCGATAAACAAATGGGATTCCCTATGGGATGAGAGTTGTGACAGGGTACATTCCTTGGGTTGGGCAGGTCAAGAGAAAGAGATTTGAAGGAAATCTGGTATAGTTGTAGGAGAGAACCAGTGGGTTGTGTGATATTGAGTTGTGAGGGATTGTGAGAGGCACCCTTCTTTTGTGGATTCCTAGCACCAGCTCTGGGGTGACTTGTTGTTGAGAACTGGAACGAAAAGTCTATGGTTGGGTTTAACATCCTTCCCAAGCATTTTGTTGCACAAATGTTTTATAAAAGATAAATGTTTATCTATTTTGTTGAGTTATTTATGAGTTCATGGTTGTGTATTTACTCTGTGTATGAGAATGGTTTTATATGCTATTATAAATGTTTTATCAGTTGCATTCATGCTTGTTTATAATGCTATAGTTTCATTTAATTATGGGTTTTAGAATTTGGTTGTAAATGTGAATAAATCGTAGTTGGTAAGCTACAAGAATTTTATTAGAAAAAGAAATTTTCATTTTTATGTGTATTTTTGCAAGTAATGTTCCCTGGTTAAGTGAGGAGACGTTACATAATGGTATCATAGCTCAAGGTTCAACATTGAGCTTATATGGGCCAGGACCAACACGAATTGAACAAATTCATGGTCGCAGATTTTTTCTTGTGATGGATTTGGGGAAAAAATGGTGAACATAAGTGAAATCCCCAAATTATGAGTATATTTTCATGTTTCGGTGCTTCAGAGAAATCAAGGAAGGTCATTCATGGTGTCAAGTTGCAGGTTGCAGAGTAGAATTTGGCCATGGATGTTGATTTCTTGTGTATTTCATGACAGTCATGAAGTTTAGAAATTGATGACCTGGAGAATTAACGATAGAGATTTAGTCATAAGAGGATCAGAGCTATGCACTCTCGAAAGGCCTTCGAAGAGGGAGTTTCGAAAGACTTCGGAGTTAGACATGAGGTTGAGTCTGAAGGGAGGAGTTCGATGACACGAGTCGAAAGAACAAGAACCATTAGAGTCTGAGGGTTAGAGTAGCCTTGGATGCATGAAGTGGAGGCACTATGATGGGGAAGACTGTTATTGGACTAATTGGTAGGTGCGGACACTAACAGATCTCCCTAGATCCACCTGGATCTAGAACAAAACAGGACATGACATGACTCTTTCCCTAAGTTATGACCATTGAATTAGCTAGTAAGGAGGAACAAGTAACATACCTTTGTATCGCTTCCTAGGGTCTCTGTTGCTCCTGCTTCGCTCTGGTGCTCTCGTGAGGTCAAGACCAAGACAACACAAACCAACCAAAGTGCAGATAGAAAAATGTATTCAATCGTCAACTTATGTGTATGATCAAGGAATTACACAATAAAGTGAGAATAACTTTATGGGAAAAGGACATGTCGCTGTATGATATTAATCGAAAGTAGAAGATACAACTTGATCGCCTTGATGTCGCAAGCTTCCTTTCGGTGACTCTTGGTTCCAACACACACACTTGCTCTATCCTTGTATGAAGAAGATCCAATTCCTCTTGATAGATCTACTAGAGTCTCCAAGCTTCTATTCAAGATGGGTTCTTCACACAATTCCTTCACCAATTCTTCAATCAATCTTGCTTAACCTTTTCCATGAGAATCCTATCAATATATAGGAGATAATGAGATGGTTACATGGATGAGAATGATCCCACCAAATCAGGGAAACTAGTAAAATGATAACCATTCGAATGCCAACCCATTTTCTAGAAGATCTCCTTCTAGAACCATCGAGACTTCATCTTTTTTCCAAGCTTGAAAACAAGTTCGAACCCTAAGTATAGAGCACAGTGCGAGAAGTTCGCACCCTAGCTGAAGGTGGCCTGTGAGAATGGGTCATTCTCGCACCCTAGGCTATAAGCAGCCTACAAACTCACTTTGAAAATATGTTTTCTGGAAGGAGATAAATGCCACTTTTCTCAAGAGAAAGTTCTTGTTGGGAGCCTGAGTACACTATTGTCAATACATCACCAAGATGACCAAAATCATGTGTAACAAAGACTCTGAGAAACAATCTGGATCGTAGATCGGTGGTAAATGGGAAGTAATCTCAGTTGTAGATTGACATTAGATCTGCTTAAACGAGGAAAAAGAGAGAATGATGTCATGATGATGTATCTTGCCAACTCAACAACCAAAGAGTCCTAATGGTGACACGTGTCACTAGAGGAGGGGGAAATGGACATGAGTGTCCAAGTGGAGGTTGGAAGCCTTATGACCTTGATTTTAACCTAGAATGTAGGATCTGGAGGTTGTTATATCATGACCATTCATCGAAGGGTGCTAGTCAAAGTGAGTTGCGATCCTAAAGGGAAATGAACTCCGATGGAAGGTTCTTCGAGGAATAACCTGGACTATCGATTGGAGTGGAGCAATGAAACGACAGTTGTTTATATGTCGTGGCCCCATAGGGTCGAGTGTGAAGATTTTGGAAGGAAGGGATGTGAATCATCTTGCAAGTTTGAAGGTCCGGTGCTATCAAAGTTGTTGATTGCGACTCCTAGGACCGTCAGATCTGTCAGAGGGAGCAACAAATTTAGGAGTGGAAGCACTCCAGTGGGAATACTCTGATGGTGAAGAAGGTTGTAACACACCCACAATGGGGCAAAGAAAAATACAAAAATTCATCCTCACAGGAACAAATCCTCTTTCTCTCTACAGGTTCTAATTTGGAGAGTCCAGGACTCAACCCGAGCCTCCGGTCACGATTCTCTAAGTCTAAATCAAATGAGACTTTGAGACCATGGTAGTCTCACCTCTAAATCAGACACAGACCCTTTCAGCCTCTGTTGCAGGTCTTATGATACCCGTGACCTTCTCCTTCGCGCTTTAGCAAAGTCTCGGAGTTGGCGTTAGCCCCTTTTCTCTTGGCCTCTCCTCGGATGTGACCTTGGCGATGACCACGCGATTGCGGGCGCGACCACAAGTGGTTTGGGGTCAAACTACTTTTGGGCCTGCAATCCTCCTCAAGTCTCCACGTGTCCTCCTGACGAAACCATAGTTTGAATTGCGGCATGCCCTCGATATTTTAAACTTCACGCAACTCCTGTCCCCGCAATGCTACAGGATCGTCGATCTCACGATCTTGACGATACTGTCTGAATCGACAGTTCAAATCTGCGCCTCTCAAATCTACGGACCAGATCTATCCCTCCTAGATCAAGGACTGTGATCTCTTTGCAATTCCGGACTTCGGGGTTTTGAAATCTCAAACTCCGCTTCTTATGTACTTCAAACTTCTGGAGCTGAGGATCAACAGACACCTGTCCTGCTCGATCAACGGTCTTTCTTCCACTTCGGGTGTTTGACCATTTAACCCAAATCAACGGTCCTCCAACCCTCTCCTCGGTCGACAGTCGAGATCTCCTTCGGGTTTCGGACTCATGAGATCTCAAATATCAAACCTTCCCCCAATGAATTTTATCTGAAGGCCATAATCCTCTGATGCGTGTCCTCCTGATCTGACGATCAAGGATTACTTCCGGTCTTCACTCGAAGCTCACAGATTTGTGCCATGTGTCCTCCGAATCCGACGGCTATGAATCACTTCGAGACTTTACCCAGAGTTAATGGATTTACGCCACATGTCCTCTGAATACAACGGCTATGAATCACTTTGAGACTTTACCCAAAATTCATGAATTCACACCATGTCTCCTTTAGATTTGTCAGTCCAGGTCCACTCTCGTGATCCGACGCTTGAAGTTTACCCCGAACAATCTAACGGCTCAGATCTGTTCCTATGATTGGATGACTGAGATTCTACTTCGGGTTTCCGGCTCTTCGGGCTTCAGAAACTTTGAGTCTCAAACCTTGACAGGTTCACTCTCCCGTGCGTGCGAACGTTAAGACTCACGCACCTTCCTCAGATCCGACGATTGTCGGTCATTTTCACTGTGATCCAACGACCACTGTCGCTCCTATCAGTCTTCAAAGGGTTTAAACCTTTGCTCCTCCTACGAGTCCTACTCTTGGATCTCGTCAACACTTATGATAAGTGCTATCCCTTCTGAGCTTAATCCTTAAAGGATTTCGATTTCCCACGCACTCCTTGCGTTCAGGGATTTCGATAACTCAATTCGAAGGATTTTCTAAAAGGAAACTCTTCTCGCCCTCTTGGCGTTCCTTTGCTTTGGTTCTTCGATGCTTGGTCGCTTCTTGACTTCGATCGATGGCTCACATCAATTAGACATATTAGAGCTTCAAGCTCCAGGGTTCCTAGACCACTGGTTTGAAGGGAACACCTTCCCAACTTGCAGGGCTTTAAGCTCTAAGTCAAGGCAAGGTACTTGTGGGTTTACCACGACAGTAACTATTCCAAGAGGCTTTCTCCGACTCTAGAATGGTGATGTAGCTCCCTGGGAGAGTGCCTTTGAGTGACTAAACATGGACGTATGGGAAAATCAAGCAGACATATAGGTTCTCAAAGGAATGAATGCATATTCATAACTTAATAGTTTAACACAGAGAAAGAACCCTTTATAGACATATAAATACTCACATACATCCATTACTTACAATTCAAAGAATAAGGCAAGAAAAACGCTTATCAGAACCATATAGTGTGATGCAACTGTTGAAAGGGGTGCTCATTTCCACCCAACCATAGGCTCAGTCACTCCCAATGGATTTATCACTAGCCACCCCCGAGCTTAAGCCATGATACTTTGAGATTCAATCTCTTACTTCCAACTCAATGGAAGGTAGGGACGAAAGTTACTCTCCTTCTCCCAATATAAAAATAGATAAGGACGAAGGTTATTCTCCTTCTCTTGGTTCAATCTCTACTTTTTGTTATTAGAACTCACTGTTTCCTCTTTTAGTCCTTCCTCAGACCCGAGAGTTTCCCCTCTCATCTCTGCATTTTCTGTGCAGGTCTCCCTCTGTCCACCATGCTTCCTTTCTTTCCTCCCTCAACAATATTGTGTGTGGCTCGAATCTCCCAGTCTGTGGTTAGGTCTGGAAGCCGTACCGATGGGCAGTCTACCCCATCCCTCATTAACTCTTGAGGGGGCCTTACCACCTACCAGCCTGACGGGAATTCATTCCTGGTCAGAGGGTTGTTCCGATCTGAGCAAATTAATTCCAGCATGGTACTGGTTCGGTGGAGGTTAATGCAACCATTCCTAGTCCCCTCCACCACTTTCATAACATTTCATGGTCTCTCTCTTAGCACATCCCCTCTTTCACCAGTCATGCAACATGTAACCATTTTCTATTAAAATAATAAGAATTTACATTCATCGACCTTCTACACAAGGTCCATCAAATCAAACATTCACACTTTTAAGTTTGCCATAGTTCCTCGACCCATATAGTTATATTTACAGAGTGGGGGAAACAGGGTGTTACAAAGGTGATCTGAATTATTTTCGACACAAAATGAAAGTGGAGATATAATAAAGCAATGTACAGAGATATCTCGGATATCCACTAATATTACATAAATGTATCATAGATGCAACCATAAACACAAATATGCAGTAATACACAATTTTCTATTAATGAACGAAAATCTACAAAGACTATAAAAGTACAAAGTGAAAGACTCGCTAGAATGGTGGCAGATTATCTCTGAGAAGAGATGTGTCTGCTACTCCATTTGCAAGAATATGATTTTACAATGAGGCTCCAAAGGCCTTTTTATCACAAAGAAAATACAAAACCCTAACCCCAGAAGATGAAAAGCCAACAATTTTGTGGACCCCGTTTTGGGTAGTTTGGTGTATCAACTTCCCGGGGGGTAACTTTGGCATACAATCTTTGTTTGGGGTGCAAGATATCTCATTGGAAAGGTATAGTCGAGGAGATTCATTTTGGGGGCTCAATCAAAGCCTTAAGCTATCATGGAGAAGCTAGATCCAGGAAAACCTTCATTTAGGCCCTCAAAACTACCCTAGAAGTTAAAAACTACTAAAAATAGTAAATTACCAAAATTGCCAGAAAACTGTTTTGAGCTAGTTGGAAAAGGTGGGTGGACACCGATATCCACCTAGACCAATCCTCCCTCATTAGGAAGCAATGGTCTCCTGTAATGAACCTCAAATTCACCAATAAAAAATAAAATAAAATTTGACCATCTTTATGACATAAATCAATTTTGTTTAAGCTTTATAATTTAAGAGAAGGTAAGATACATTTCTGTCCATAATGAATTTATTACACCAGTCTAGTTTACTTCGAACATAAAATCTTATGTGGATGAATTTATTACACCAGTCTAGTTTACTATCCTTAATTTTCAAACTACTCCAACATACTTATATGTATATAGGCAGTATCTAAACTTAGGTCTCACTCTTACACACCAGTAGCTTACACATCAAGCATAGTTAACTCGATGGACCCCATCTAGTTTTCTACGGTTTATGCCATTAAAAAATATTCTAATTACAAAAAAATCGAATACTTAAAGGTGTATGACCTCATGGCAACCAGAACTCTTAGAAAAAAATCTCCTTAATTAGTTTGATACTTTCATATACAATAATTTCTGTACTTGTCATGCCTTGTACACAGTGACCTATAATATGATCTGTTTTTTCTATTCTACCTCTATCCTGGATGAATATCCTCCATCGTTTCTACCAGTCCATTCATTACAGTAAAAAAAATTCCTACTAAGTTCCTACAGTTTTGTGAAAAAAAAAACCAGAGGTCAATTGAGTTTCGGCGATTACAAAATGCCGAATACAAAAGAAACAAAAGACCACACTGTTTGCCAAATCGCGAAATGCGGAAATACTATGGGCCCAACACTTCGGGGACTCGAGGTTCGGGATTTCGCGATCTCAAATGCCAAACACCAACACACAACAACTGTCGAATTGAAAAAAAGTGAAAGGAAAGTGGGACCAACACTTCGGGGTTTCGGGGTTCAAGATTTCGCGAATTCAAATGTCAAACACCAACATATAGCAACTCCCAAATTGCGAAAAGTGAAAGGAAAGTGGGACCGGCACTTCGGGGTTTCGGGGTTTGGGATTTCGCGAATTCAAATGTCAAACTCCAACATATAGCAACTCCCGAATTGCGAAAAGTGAAAGGAAAGTGGGACCAACACTTCGGGGTTTCGGGGTTTCAGGGTTTACGAACACACGATGCACAAACAAAATGAAATAGGAAAAGCCGAAATGTAAAATGCTATTAGGGTGTGGGCCCAACAATTTCGGATTTCGGGGTTTACTAACTCCCGATGCAAAAACACTGCACAACGTCAACACCAAATCGTGAAAACACGAAAAGGTATGGGGCCCAGCCAATATCAGGTTTCGGCGTTTGGTAATGCTTGATGCATGAACAACACACAACGGTAATCGCCGAATCATGAAATTCGATCAGGCTGTGGGACCACTTCGGGTTTCAGCGTTTGCAAGAACTCTACGCAACTTGAACCAATAAACTCCGAAATGCCGAAAAATGAAAACATGAACAGAGTTTACAAACTCAATAAAAAAAAAAAAGACACAGAGTGACAAATTCAATTCAAAAATTGTTCCGGATCTTCTTAAGGTTTTCACGAATTTCTAAATTCGTTACAGACTTTGATTGTGGAAAGGGTAGACCGCTCTTTAAATAAAACAGGGGAAGCATAAAATCTTCTGTTAGGCGTCAATTCCCATGATTGTTTTAGCATCTGATAAACAAAAGGGGTTTTCTAGATTTCCTTAACTTTCTGATGTAGATGGATTACTTCCAGTTTGCGTTTTATTTTCCAATACGTATATATGTGTATAGTATAGGAGTGCCCAAGTGATCCATAAGATTCTTGCTATTTTGTATCCCTCTTCAATTCTTAAATTAAAAAAAAAAAAAGGAAGTCTCTTTTAAGATGCATGCTCCGATTGCTCAAATTTAGATCTATTTAATACTCCAGTCTCAGAAATAAGCCTATATCTATGCAGATTGGTCTTTTTCAAGCATTCAGAGTATCCTATCATTCTGACTTCAAATTAAGCCTGTCCGATTGCTCAAATCATATTTAAATAAATTTTCCTAATATTCCAGATTTTCATGAGGGACCACTCCATAATTTAGACTATGATTGTAAATTTAATACCATGATAGATATCATCCATTGAAAGAATTATTTCGATTTAGAACAAGTAGATGCATAATATCAGTTACACACAAAACATCCAAGGATAGAGTAAGGAAAAGATTACATATCTGAACCAGCTTGCGGAAAAACAAAGGGAACAACCACGTTCCTCCCAACCGTAGAACATGGTAGCCAAACAACTTGTCCGATTCACCCCCTAGCCTGACCATGAATCCATGAGGGAAAATTTGGAAAAGTTTCTCTTCAGCAATGTCCTACAACTCCAACAGTTTTTCCTTGCCTCACACTCAAGCAGTGTTCATAATAGCAAGTAAATCAAAAGTCTCCTTTCCCAACATACTTGGCAGCGTCCTGCCTCCTCACATATGCTATTTATCCATTTTGCCCAGGTCTTTTTCCCTCCCTTGGGAATTTTTGTAGCTTTCTAAATCCCTGATTTTTAGGGGTTTCCAATGGCCAAATCACTGATTTTCCACTTGTAATAATCATCCCAGAGGTAGTTCCAACATGTTCCCCACTCATGGAGTCATGGTCAGCTAAATTTAACATGGCTGTTCCATTTGTCCTCCTGCAATCAACATAAAATATTCCGTTTCCATACAAGTGTCATATTCAAATAGTTAGTTGGGTTAGATCAGGTCTCTCCCCAACAGTCAAAATAATTAATTACAATTACCAAATTCAAAATTCGGAATTGCCATAAATGGCAAAAAAATTCCAAATTCGAATTTACTAAAAACGGAAATAAATTTCCAGCAATTTTAAATTTCAAAAATATTTTATTTTTGGGGATATCACATCTCCATTGCATTGAGTGCCCAGGGGAGAGGGAAAAACGTTTGTTGAATATGCGTCTTGATGGGTTGCTTGCCTTGTTGGAGAAGTTGCTTGGCTTATCTTGTTGAAGGTTGTCACAAATCTGTGGCTAGAAGGGTTGGACCTTTTTAACCAGTCTAGTTACATGAGATGACTGTGTGAAAAAATAATCATTTTCCTTTGTTGCAATCTTGTCGATATTCTTATGTTGGATAGAAGGTGCTTGTACCGAGTTTTTAGTGGTTGGAGTGTCCTTATGTGCACCTTTTGAACATATTGTGAAGAAGATGAATTTTGTAGTATGAGATACTACCTTGCGACATTGTTTAGGTGGGACAATAGTTGGAAATACCTCTGGCATTCTACAGAGGTGACCCCCGAAAGTAACAATGACACTACGGGGTCGAGATTCATAAACAACATGGCGCTTCCACATATATATGGTTGGCCCAAGAGAACATCACATACATTCAGTGGGGAAACATCACATAATACTTCATCCTTGAAGGGATGGATGTCGTATGAAAATCGACACTGCTGGCTGACACAAAGATCTTTTCCTTGTCAAAGCCACCTGATGTTGTATGGTTGCGGGTGTGGTGTTGTCAACAATATCAACTATTTGACGACCTTTACTGAGATGAGGTTCTTCTGGCTTTCGATATCAACAATAAAATGCAGTGGGTTCCCCTTCACCCACATCTTTGAATGAAAAAGGCGCTCCCCCTCTTTAGGATCTGTTGGTTCTTCTGGTTGAATTGTTGTGGTCGTGACAATAGCAGTGGGGTCTATGTCGATGATCTGTCTTCTATCAGTATTTTCTTAATCAGATTTTGAATCAGGATTCGACTCCTTCTCTTTGATCTTGTCCACCAATGATTGTTTTGAGCGACATTAATCTATGTTGTACCATGGGATTTTGTGGAAATCGCACCATTTTCCAGTGTCCTTCTTCATCTTTCCGTGACCCTTCTTTTCCTGTGGCTTGGACTAGTTTTCGGGAGGCTGTTTGTTAGGGTCGTCTTTATCATACTTTTGTTGTTGCAGATTTGCAGACCTGAAATCTTGCTTGTTCTGGTGCTTAAATTTTTGCTCGATTTTAACAACATATTGATAAGCAACACCGAGTGATGAGATGTCCAGAAAATCCATTTCAGTTTGGATGTATCTGTGTAGAGCCCCATGGTATTTCAGAACCAAATGTCGCTCGGAGTCTTTCATAACCATCTTGGTGCACAAGGTATGGAAGGTATTAGTGAACTCCAGAACTGCTTGGCCCCTCTCTTGCCACAGTGTGGTCCATCTCATGTACTGGTCCTCATAGTTGCCAACAGGGTAATATTGTTCCTTTACCGCATCCACAAAAAAATCCCAAGTGGGCTTGGCCCCATATATTCCAGACTCCTTCGTGGAACTTCGCTCCCAGTAAGTTTCCCACCAATGTTTGACATGGGGGAGATTCTTAAGGAGTGCGAAGGTGATCTTTTCTCTGTCAGAGAAATTATGAACAGAGAAATAACCTTCTAACAGATTTAACTATTTTTCTAAGGAATTCGCATCTATCTGTCCTTCGAATATGGGAATATAAAAATGAACTTGTACCTTGAAAGGAGAGGTGCCTCCAAAGTGGTCGCTTGATGAAGATTCCACTGTTGTTATCGACATGTGTTGAAGTATGTGGAAAAAATTCTCCATCATTTCCTCCCTCTGTCATGTGAGAGATTGCTCAAGCAACAGATTAATAGAATCGTCTACTCTGTCGTTTTTCTTTTCTTCCGTCATGGAGGGTTTCTTGGGCGTGCGAGAGATATTTTCCTCAAGAGAGATAAGATCTAGACCCAACTTTCTCTACTTGGACCTCGTCGGGGATATGGACTGAAAAAATGATCAAGAGCAGCCTGCTCTAACACCACTGATCCAGATTATTTCCGGCACAAAATGAGAGCGGAGATATAATAAAGCAATGTACAGAGATATCTCGAATATCCACTAATATAAAATAAATGTATCAAATATGAAACCATAAACATAGAGATACAATAATACACAATTTTCTATTAATGAGCAAAAATGTACAAAGACTGTAAAAATACAGAGTGAAAGACTCGCTAGAATGGTGGCAGTTTATCTTTGAGAAGAAATGTGTTGGCTAATCGCATTCGCAAGAAGATGATTTTACAACAAGGCTCCAAAGGAATTTTTATCACAAATAAAATCCAAAACCCTAACCCCAGAAGATGAAAATCCAACAATTTTGTGGACCCCGTTTTGGGTACTTTGGTGTATCAACTTCCCCGGGGTGTAACTTTGGTATACGATCTCCTCTTTGGGTGCATGATATCTCGTTGGAAAGGTATCGTCGAGGAGATTAATTTTGGGGCTCAATCAAAGTCTTTGGATATAATTGAGAAGCTCGATCCCGAAAAACCTTCATTTAGGCCCTCAAAATGGCCCCAGAAGTCAAAAACTGCTAAAAATAGTAAATTACCAAAATTGCCAGAAGATTGTTTTGAGCCAGTTGGAAAAGGTGGGTGGCCACTGATATCCACATGGATCACAAGGGATCCAAGTATACCTAAGCCATTTATTTCTAAGGTTTCCGATAGGGAGTCTAACAATGCTTCATACTGCGAGTTTCAGAGGAAGTCCGACAAAGTTCGAACTATGATTTTCAGGGAATTTGTGTACCCAACAATTGAAGTTTCGATGGAAAGACTCCGAATATGAGTTCCGAAAAGCCCACGGAGGAGGTCTAGAAACAACTTTGAAAGGCCAATAATATCAACGATCATGATTAATCTTGATTTTAAGACCAATGGTTTTGATCTAAGGACTGTTACAACAACGATTTAATGAATTTTTCCATAAAAATTCTAGTTTTTGAAGGTTTTCATCTTGTAGGGCATTTTTTTGGGCTTAAACAACTTTTTTAGACAATCAATTTCATATGAAATTGTGTCCTTCTAGGACATAAGTTTTTTATTCTAAAATGATAGAGCTCGAAGAGAGCTTTCCAACAAGCTAATTTTTTCATCAAATGAAGCTTGTATGAAGGAGTTACAACTAGAACAATCAAGGGTAAAATTTAGTACTAGGTTTCTTTTAGAGGGAATAACTCCTGGCTCAAAAGTCATTTTGGGGCCCAAGAGCAGTCTATGGAAATCTCGTGGATTGTAGAATTCCTCCATGGAGCTAGATTTGAGTTCTGGGTATCTACAAATGTGTTGGGAGAGAAAGAGAACACATGTAGCATGCAAGGATATAAAAGGGAAAATGGTCAAAACTTCTGAAGACCATAAATTTATGCTCGTAACTCAAAATTGGGAAAGTAAATAGTCAATGGAAATTTATTGAGGAGGAGAATCCATCTATCAACCCAGAAAATTAATTTGAGTAGAATTTTTTGCATACAACTCACACGAAGATGATTGGTGGCATTAAAGGGAATACAAAAAATTATGAATTATTTTTCCAAATTGTGTGTGTGTTTATTTTCATCTAACAAAAATTGTTTGCATGCAGATTTCTGCAGAGTTAGAGGATCAGAGAATCAATTTGGTTTTTACATGAGAACCACAACAATGGAAGATTCCCAAGGATGTATAGTCATGAAGAAGAATTCAGAGGTTTGCATGTTAGAATGGAAAATGTTGAGACTGAGTCAAATAGAAGAAGGGACAAGAAAGATCCTATAACTATGAGAAGCCTGCATAAACAAGTGTAGAGCTATAGGGATGATAATGAAAAGATAATGAAGGATTAGAAAGAGATTTTTCAAATTTTGAACATGTTACAGAAGAAAGCCAAAAAAGAATTTGGCACGAGGAAAGAAGCTAGTTCTAGGAAAGTGACAACATCCAAGTCCCATAGCATAAGGAATGAGCATGAGAATGATAGGTAGTCAATGAGTAGGAGCATGCACCATCATTCTCTAGAGAAACCCACTAAAAGATTTCATACTAGTTTAGGGCCAGGGAGTAGCCCAAGTGTGTCCCCTATCAGGAGATAGAGAAGAAGGCCTAAGGGATACATCTTGCAAGGAGAACTCAAGAAGATCAAGCCACCAACTTTCAATGGTGAGCATAGGAAGGGAGAAGAAGTTGAAGCATGGTTGTTGGAAATGAAGAAATAATTCTAGCTACATGATTATCCCTCCAAGGTAGAAATAATAATTGAAACCTACCACTTGCAAGGAAAGACAACCATGTGGTAGGATCAGCTTAAGAAAGCCAAGCACCTTGATGATAAGAGGGTCTCATGGAGGTAGTTCAAAGGTTATTTCCAAGATAAATATTTGTATGAGCATTAATATGAGAGGAACATGAAAGAGTTCTTTGAACTCAAGTTGGGAAGCATGAAAATGGAGGAGTATGAGAAGAGCTTCTTTGAATTGTTGAAGTATGTTGACTTCATAAAGGATGAAAAGGTCAAAATCCAAAGATTTTTTAGTGGGTTACCCTCCTTATACAGTGACAAGATACAATATGATAACCCCAAGACTTTGGAGGAGACCATAAGGAGAGAAAGATATCTCTATGAGTAGAGTAGATGGAGGCTAGTCTTTCAAAAGACTTGGAATGACAAGATGAAAGGAAAGAGGGAGCAAAGGAATAAAGTTTTTAAGCCACCATTTTTCAAGAACAACTCTCAAGAAAATCAACAAGGCCAATCATCCCAAAATGAACACAAGATAGTATATTCTTTTAGGAAAAAAACCAAGGAAGCAACATGTACAATGTTGGGGATGTGAAGGGAATAACTTATATAGGGACTTCCCTCATAAAAGAGAAAGGATGAGAAGTATTCATAACATTCAAGAGGCTGAAATAGTGGAAGACATGGGAATAAACATGCCAAGGATTTATGTAGCCTTGGACAACAAGCAACCAAAGTATCAGTTCCCCATGATTTAAGTGGAAGGTAATATCAATAATCAACCCATAGCAATTTTAAGTGATTTTGGAGCTAGCCATAGTTACATAAACTCTAGTATTATTGAAATATTTCATTTTCAAAGGAGTCAACATAAAAAATCTTGGTTAGTATCATTAGCCACAAGGGATAAGAGAAGGATCAATGAGCTGGTTAAATATTGCCCAATAGACATGAATGGACTCAACACAAAGGTAGATGTGAACATTATACCTTTGGGTTCATATGATTTTCTAATTGGAATGGATTGGTTGGAAAAACACCATGTTGTCCTAGATTGTTACAAAAATGCAACAAATTGTCTTGATGAGAAAGGGAAGAAATGAAAGATTGAAGGCACTCCAAGAGTTTTGGTTGTCAGAGAAATTTCAACCATGCAACTGAAAAAGAGTTTCTGGAAAGGATGTTGAATTTTTGCAGCCCACAAGGAAGAGACAACTAATGATAAAGTGGCAAGTCTTGAAGACCATCCGGTGTTAAAATATTTTGAGGATTTTTTTTAGGAAATCCCACAACTACCACCAAAGAGGGATATTGATTTATCTATTGATTTGGTGCTAGGTGTTTCCCCAGTGTCCAAGACACCTTACAGAATGGGCACACTAGAATTGAAATAATTCTAGATGAAACTAGAATAACTTTTGAAGAAGGGGTACATATGCCCAAGTGTGTCACCATGGGGAGCCCTAGTTATTGTTTTGAAGAAGAAATATGGAACCTTAAGGATGTGTGTTGATTTTGGACAGTTGAATAAAGTGACTATAAAGAACAAATACCCCTTGCCAAGGATTGATGATTTATTTGATCAACCGAAAGGTGCAAGAATATTTTCCAAGATTGAATTGAGATCAGGCTATCATCAAGTGAGAATAAAAGAAGAAGATGTCAACAAAAAAATATTTAGAATAATGTATGGGAATTATGAATTAACGGTAGTGCCATTTGGACTATGAAATGCCCTGACTATTTTTGTGTGTCTAATGAATGGAGTATTCAAGGAGTACTTGGAAAAGTTTGTAATTGTTTTCTTAGATGATATTCTCATCTACTCTAAGTTTGAAGAGGAGGATGAGGAGAATCTAAGAATGGTGCTAAAGGTTTTAAGAGAGCATAAATTGTATAACAACGTAAGTAAGTTCGTCTTTTATCAAAAGAAGATCCACTACTTGGGGCATATTATTTCAGCAGATGGGATAACAGTTTATCCCAAGAAAATAGAGGCCATTAAAGGGTGGCCATCACTAAGAAATGTTATAGAGGTCATATAATTTATGGGTCTAGCGGGTTATTACCAAAGATTCATTAAAGGGTTTTCAAAGATTGCAAGCCCAATCACTTCATTGCAAAAGAAAGGAGTGAAATTCGAGTGGACTCCAAAGTGTGAAGAAAGTTTTCAGCAGTTGAAAATCATTTTGACAAGTGCACCCATCTTAAATATTGCAGATCTGGATGAATAATTTGTAGTATGCACTGATGCATGCAAGGACGGGTTCGGTGGAGTCCTCATCCAAAAACATCATGTGGTGTGTTTTGAATCCAAAAAGCTAAAGGAGCATGAGAGAAATTATGCTACTCATGATCTAGAGTTAGCAACAACTGTACACACAATGAAAATGTGAAGGAATTATGATCCAGGAGGATCTCGGTGGCCACCCACCTATTCCAACTAGCTCAAAATAGGTTTTTCGCAACTTACTATTTTTAGCAATTTTTCGGGTCCCAAACTTCCAGGGCCATTTTGAGGGCCTAAATGATGTTTTTTCACGATTGGGCACCTATATGACGTTATAGGCTCTTATTGAGCCCCCTAAATGAAGATCCTCATCAATACATTTCCAACGAGCTATCGTGCACCCTAAATGGAGATCGTATGCAAAAGTTATGACCTAGAGAAGTTGATGTACTAACTTACCCCAACATGGTCCACATGACTTTTGGCGCTTCATCTCCTAGGGTTAGGTTTTTGGATGTACATGGTTTTGGAATTCATGTGTATTGTAAAAATTCCTTAAGAGCTTCATTGTACTCATCTTCTTGTGAATGAGCGTAGCCGTCACATCTCTTCTCAGAGAAAAGTTGCCACCATTCTAGCAAGCTTGTTAGAATGGTGGCAGCTTATCTCTGAGAAGAGATGTGACGATTATGCTCATTCACAAGAAGATGAGTACAATGAGGCTCTGAAGGACTTTTTACAATACACATGAATTTCAAAACCCTATACATCTGAAAACCCAACCCTAGGAGACGAAGTGCCAAAAGTCATGTGGGCCCCGTTGGGGTAAGTTAGTACATCAACTTCCCGGGGTCGTAACTTTTGCATACGATCTCTTTTTATGGCGCACGATAGCTCGTTGGAAAGGTGTAATATCCCTAGGATGAGCCCCAATTGTATTATGAATTGTAAACATGTTTTGTAGGTTGGTGAGATGAACAATTATAAGCTGGTAGGCTTATGTGTTAGTATGTTGGAGAGCCCATGTGTTAAAGGCTATGAGCTTGTTTTGTACATGTACATATTCATATTATTAATATAAAAACATCATTGCGTGTAGACTGACCACGATAAAAGAGAATGGGGGACTAATCTCCACTAGGATGGGTAAGGGAGAGGGGGCTGAGAGGTTGGAAAGAGGGGCTAAGCCTAAGGGCTTAAGTCCAAGAGAACAATAATTTATTATTATTCCAAAAGATGTTTAAAAGGATATGTTTTTATCCTAAGTTCTTGGGGAGGATGGGTGACTTCCAAAGGGAAAGGAATGTGCTTCATGAGTGACAGGTGTTGGCTCAAGAAAATGTAGACTTAAGGGCGACTGATGCACTCACTCATGCACGTAGGGAGGTTCGCACACATACAGTTTTGGCTCTCATGCTCTGAACATCTTGGCTATGCTAGACCAGTCTGCCCCACCACTCCTCACGAGTTCACTCACTCACTGAGCAATCACACAACCAACCATTTCCACCATTGTTGAACCCATGGACAATGTGCACCTTTGTAATTTAATGAGTCATCCCTTTCCTTACCCGAATTAGCTATTGTGGTTTGAAGAGGCAGGTTGTCAGGCCTGTGAGAAACTCTCTCTCCAGGTGAGAGATGTTGTTGTGGATTGAAGAAGCAGGCTGTCAGGCCTGTGAGAGACTCTCTCCAGGTGAGAGAGTGTGTTGAGGAAGTGATTTATCCTAGAGGGAGTCCCGTAGCTGCTACAAAGCTCTAAGAATTCTGGTCTGGCCTGTTGCTGAAGCCCAAGGTAAGGGAGGTGGAGTAGCCGATGGACTCTGTGAAAGTGAAGGTGTATACTCCTGTGGTGGGACAGGCATGTGGGGAATGAGATCTTGTGATAAGTCGATGTAAGTGGCTCCTGGGAGATAATCCTTCCTCTTAAACTGTGTGAATTTCCTATTGACCTTGCCTAGCCTAGAAATCCCTTGCCTGATGGAGTTTAGTCCCAGCTCGGGGGTGACCCACTGCTGTGAGAGATGAGCAGTGTGGTCTAAGGCTGGGAGGTTCGTGGAAGGTCTCCATGAAATTGGTGTTTTTTTTTTCTCCAGTTAAAAGATAAGTATCATTTCCATGCTTAATTATGTATGTTATGCATGTCTATGATTCTTGAAATGTTATCATGTGTTCTGTTGCATGTAGGAATTTCTGTCAATTCCATTTGAGTCTGTATGGTAGTAGTAATTTTGTGTTATTTGTTTTAAATTCATTAGAAATGCATGTTATATATATATGTATGTTCCTATGTGACGTTGCCCAGCCTGTTGGTGGTTGGGTACGTTACAAACTGGTATCAAATCTAAGTGAAGTGTACAAGTAGTGGTGTTTCATGGCCTATTGGTGGCTGGGGACGTTACAAATTGGTATCAGAGCCATGGTTTCGACATTGAGCCTGGATGGGCCATGTTAGTGATTAACGAGACAAATATTTCAGAGTGAATTGTTGTCGAAAGGGACAAAATTCAAGGTTCGGAGTGTCTTTGGGTGCAAGGAGTGTGTTGAGAGATTCTTTGACTCAAAAATATCGAGAGAAATAGATTAAGTTTTCTCATGAAGGGACACGAAGATCTATTGTAAGGAGTGCATAGATTCGAAATTCGACTAAGTTTCGAAGCAACCTTGTAAGGAGAAAGGGGTTCAAGAAACGAAGCTCAGGAGGTGTAGTGGTATTACAAAACCACGATAGACGTGGTATTGGGCTGCAGAGTAATCTGGGCTATTGGAATTTGTTCAGGAGAAGGAGGATAATTCCCAATCGTCAGATATGGAAAATTTGCGAGATAGTTATGCGTGAGTTCCTTTGGAAATATGCAGAGTAACAGAGTCCGTCTATGCCATTGATATGAGAGAGAAGATACGTGGCAGAAATCCGTGGACTTCAAGTGAAATCACTTCGGGAGAAAACGAGTGTGGAGAGGTTGAAACTCCTGAAGCTTGAAGTCCTCAAAGTGGATCTATACCGTAGATTTGAGGGGAAGAGCTCGACCGTTGGATTGGTTCGGAGTTGGACCAAAACTGTTGGATCAAGCCAAGGGCGGAAGTTATGGCGTGATATGAAGGACATAGAACTTTTGAAGCCCTGAAGAGCCGAAGTGGTGAGTCATGATGACATCACCTGGAGGTGAGTGAAGATCTTCTATACCTGCCACGTGCCCCCACCCGAAATGTTGACAATTGTACTATGTGGGCCTTGAGTTTGAATAACATAGTTAAAGGTGGGCGGGCCCACACTGGCATTGATCACGATACATCCAGATCGACGGCCAGGAGGATTTGCGGGGACCCAAATTGCATGGGAATTAATTTCTCAGGGAGGTCCCGCAATCCAAACCACAATTTTACCAGGGGGTTACGTGTCAACGTTAGAGGATTTGCGGGACGAAAGGTGGGTTACTCCAAACCGTGGATGCATGCCCCCATAATTTGAAAGGCGTTAAGTGATGTGACTATTCGATATCTTAGTTCAAGTATGAAAATTGTAGGTCCCAGTGGATGCATGGCACCAGTTGTGAAGTTGAGAGACTTGACACTCTGAAAGAATGTTTCATTAGGGATCGAAAGGAAGAAATTTCAAAATTTTCGTAATGCCGAGGTGACGAGACATAATGATGTCACCAAAGGTGACATGGAAGTGTTCGGATATTAACGGTTTGGGGTGTTGGGGGTGTGCAGATGTGAAATACTTTGAATTCCCGAAGCTCCGAAGCTCCGAAGTCCCGAAGCTCAGATGTCTGAATTTCCACAGTGGGTGTCAACCGTTGGATGCTGGGTAGTCGTGGACTGTTGAGCCACCCTACTTCATGAGTTTGTCAATCCAAAACTCCAGGAGATTTGTTGTGATGTGATTTTAAAAATTCTGAAGTCGAAGGCCCGAAGTCCCGAATAAGCACCTATCGACCTAGCACTTAGCCACATCCCGTGGCCACATGGGTTGGGGGCTAAGAGAAAGGGGCTAGTGCCCGAAAAATTATTGCAGAATAGAGCAGATCTTAGAAATAAAAGATCCGTGGGGATACTTGATTGCTCAAGAACCGCAGAATAAAATCTGAATTTTTTCTTGAATCAAATTGGTTTATGGATACTGTGGAATTTGTTCAGGACTGATGGCCTGACGAATTTCGGTTGATTGCACATTGTGTTTGCAGAATTAATGACTGTCAAAACTGAACCAAATTACCACTTAGTGCAAAGAAATGGAGGAGGCACAAAATGCTTCTAGTTCAGAGAATGAAGCTAGAGGAATGGATGTCCATTTAGGATTTGAATAATCGAACTCCAATGGGCATGGAGAAGAGATAGATTGGAGAAAGATGTCCAAACTCACTGAGTAGATAACAGAAAGCTCATGAAATCTAGGAAACAAAAGGGAGAATTCAACATAAAGTTGATACAAAGACTGGAAAGGATAGAAAATAAATTGGATAAGGAGAGTGAATCGAGTAAATCAAGAAGTCACGGGTCTGCTGATGAAAAGAGGAAATCAAGGAGTTTTGGAAGACACCATCATCACTCCCAAGGGTACTCCAAGAGGAGGGCACACAGTAGTTCAAGCCCATCTCCTACCAGAAAGCATAGGATATCTGGAGTGGATGAACTGAAGGGTGAAATGAACAATATTAAACCTCCTACATTTGATGGAGAGCACAAGAAGGAGGAAGATGATGAGACATGGCTACTTGGCATGAGGAAATATTTTCAACTGCAGAATTATTCCTCTCATGCAGAAGGAAGAATTGCAATGTATCAACTGAAAGGAAAGGCATCCATGTGGTGGGATCAACTTGTGCAGGTGCAACACATTAAAGAGAAAAATGTTACTTGGAAGGAATTCAAGAATTATTTCGAAAATAAATAGTTGACTAAGAGATACTATGCCAAAAAGATGAAAGAGTTCTTTGAACTCAAGCTAGGTAGCATGACCATTGATGAATATGAAAGAAGGTTTTTGGAATTGTTGAAGTATGTCCCTTTCATCAAAGATGAGACTGTTAAAATTCAATGGTATCTTAGTGGACTTCCACCTTCCATCAGTGACAAGATCCAGTATGATGATCCTAAAACTATGGAAGAAACTATAAGGAGAGAAAAATGCTTATATGAGAAGCAAAGAGAAAAGCCCACTCTTTGGAAGGCTTGGGAAGACAATAAGAAATTCAAGATGGATCAGAGGAAGAAGGGAAATAAGCCATCCTTTTTCAAAAATATCCCTCAAGGACAACCAAGTCTTAGAGAGCCCAAGAAGGCTGAAGTAGGTGGGAAAATTCCAAGACAACCACCTATGAAATGTTGGGGTTGTAAAGGAAATCATAGGTACAAATATTGCCCCCACAAAAATGACAAAGTGAGAGTTGTCCACAATGTTCAACAGACATAAAAAATGGAGGACATGGGCAAAAGTGTACCAATGATCTACGTAACCTTGGAAAACAAGCAAGAAAAATATCAGTCACATATGATTGAAGTGGAAGGTATGATCAACAACCAAACCATCATTGTTTTAATTGATTCAGGAGCTAGTCATAGTATATAGATCCTAGAATGGTGGAAACTTTGCATTTTCCAAGAAGTAATCATGAAAAATATTGGTTAGTGCAGCTAGCTACATGAGCCAAGAGAAAGGTTGTTGAGTTGGTGAAGTCTTGTCGAGTGGACATGAATGGATTGAGCACAAGGGCCGAATTGAACATCTTACCTTTAGGTCCCTATGACTATCTAATTGGGATGCATTGGTTGGACCAACACCATGCCATATTAGACTGTCGTAATAAGGCATTCACTTTCCTGGATGAGGAAGGAAACCCAAGGAAAGTGCAAGGAATCCCAAGGGCAGTTACTGTTAGAGAAATCTCAGCAATGCAGCTGAAGAAGTGTTATAAGAAGGGATGCCAAATATTTGTAGCTCACATGGAAGAAGAACCTAAGGATAAGGTATCAAATATTGAAGACCATGTAGTATTAAAATATTTTGAAGATGTATTCCAGGAGGTATCGGGACTACCCCAAAAGAGAGATATTGATTTCTCTATGAACCTGATGCCTAGAGCAACTCCAGTGTCAAAAACTCCTTACAGAATGAGTACACTAGAGCTGAAAGAACTGTAATTCCAGCTTGAAGAAGTTATGAAGAAGGGGTATATACGCCCAAGTGTGTCACCTTGGGGTGCCTCGTTCCTGTTCATGAAGAATAAATATTGGACATTAAGATTGTGCATCGATTTCAGACAGTTGAACAAACTGACTATTAAGAACAAGTATCCTTTGGCAAGGATCAATGATCTTTTTGATCAATTGAAGGATGCCAAGATATTTTCAAAAATAGATCTCAATTTAGGGTACCAGCAGGTAAGGATAAAGGATGAAGACATCAACAAGACCGCCTTCAGAACAAGGTATGCTCATTATGAATTCACAGTGGTGCCATTTGGGTTATCAAATGCACTCGTTGTTTTCATGTGCCTAATGAATGGTGTATTCAAAGAATTCCTAGACAAGTTTGTCATAGTCTTTTTGGATGACATCCTAGTGTATTCCAAGTCGGAGGAAGAGCATGAACATCATTTGAGGATGGTGTTGCAAGTGCTAAGAGAGAACCAACTGTATGCCAAATTGAGCAAGTGCTCATTCTATCAAAACTAGATCCATTATTTGGGACATATCATTTCAAAAGATGGGATAGTCGTGGATCTTGAGAAGATAGAAGCCATTAGAGAATGGTCAGCGCCGAAGAATGTGATAGAAGTCAGATCCTTTATGGGTCTAGTTGGTTATTACAAAAGGTTCATTACAGGGTTCTCAAGGATAGCTCACCCCATCACTTCCTTGCAAAGGAAGGAGACGAAATTTCAATGGACAGAAGAATGTGAGAGAAGCTTCCAACAATTGAAGTAGTTGTTAACCAGTGCTCCAATCCTGAGGATTGCATATCCAAATGAAGATTTTGTAGTGTGTACAGATGCATGCAAAGAAGGACTGGGGGGATTCCTCAGGCAGAATGGGTATGTAATATGTTATAAGTCTAGAAAATTGAAAGAGCATGAAAGACTCTATGCAATTCACAATTTGGAGTTCGCAGCCATAGTTCACACTCTAAAGAAATGAAGGCATTACCTCATGGGAAAGAGGTTTGAACTAAAGACAGACCATAATGGCCTAAAGTATTTGTTTGATCAACCAACCTTGAATGATAGGCATAGTAGATGGTTGGAATTCCTTTGTGATTATGACTTTGATATCAAGCATATAAAAGGAAAGGAGAACAAAGTGGTTGATGGACTCAATAGAAGAGTGCATGAACTACATGCTACGACCATTAGCATGTATCAAACTCATATTAAAGGAAAATTTTCGGAAGCTGCAAATGCAGATTTGCAGTACATGGAATTGGTGGAAAATCTACAACAAGGTAAGATGCTATAGAAAGTGGAATATTATAAATTGGAAGTTGATGGAACACTCTTGTACAAAAATAGAATTTACGTACCTAATTTCCAAAAATTGAGAATTATAATCTTGAAAGAAATGCATAATGTGCCTTATGGTGGGCACCCTGGATATCAGAAAACAGTGGCAACAGTCAAGAGCCATCACTTTTGGCCAGGTATGAAGAAGGAAATTGCAGAATACATCGGCAGATGTATGGAGTGTCAGAAGGTCAAAGATGAACATAGGCACCCAATAGGGTTGCTACAACCATTACCCATTCTTGAGTGGAAGTGGGAAGTAGCGACAATGGTTTTCATCACAGGATTACCCAAAACAAATAAAGAACATGATTCCATCATGGTAGTGGTGGATAATCTTACGAAAGCTACCCATTTTATTCCATTGAAGACTACTCACAAGAAGCTAATGTTGCCGATATATATATGAGGGAAGTAGCACAATTGCACGGTATTCCCAAGACAATTGTGTTTGACAAAGACCCAAAATTTACCTCAAAGTTCTGGAAGGGGTTATTCAAAGGGTTCAGAATGAATATGAACTTCAACACAACCTATCATCCTGAGTCTGATGGGAAAACATAAAGGGTGAACCAAGTGATATAGGGCATGCTAAGGATGTATGTGATGGACAAACCATCTAAATGGGAAGACTACCTACACTTGGTAGAATTTTCCTACAATAATGGGTATCAAGCATCACTGGAGATGAGCCTATTTGAAGCACTTTATGGCAGAAAGTGAAACACACCAATAAGATGGGACAACCCAGATGATAGGGAAGTGGTTGGGCCAGAGTTTCTCAAATAAATGGAAGAGAAAATGTTGAAGATTAAGCATAATTTGAAGGTCGCCCAAGATAGGCATAAAAGTTATGCTGATAAGAACAGGACCCACAGGGAGTTTAAAGTGGGTGATCATGTTTTATTGAAAGTGAAAGCCAACAGAAGTTCTCTGAAGCTAGGAAATTGTTCCAAGTTGGTAGCCATATATTGTGGGCCATTTGAAATCCTAGAAAGGATTGGACCAGTTGCATATATGCTTGAATTTCCTGCATCCATGGTTGTACATAATGTGTTTCATGTTTCATTTCTTAATAAATATATACTTCATGTTAATCATGTTATTGATTGGAATGTGATTCAGGTCGAGAAAGAAGGCGTCTTGCAAGTGCATCCAGTGCGCATATTGGACCGGAAGAGCAAACAACTCTGGAATTGAACCATAGGGATTGTAAAGGTCTAGTGGACCTGGTACAGTCATGAGGACATGACATGGGAGCATGAGGATGCTATGGGGGCTGAATACCCACATCTTTTTGAAGATTTTGAAAATCTTGCTGATGTTGTGTAAATAAGTTGCACTGAGGACAGTGCAAATATAAGGGGAGGGGATTGTAGTATCCCTAGGACGAGCCCTAGTTTTATTATGAATTGTAAACATGTTTTGTAGGCTGGTGAGATGAACAATTATAAGTTGGTAGGCTTATGTGTTAGTAGGTCGTAGAGCCTAGGTGTTAAAGGCTAGGAACCTGTTTTGTACATGTAAATATTCATACTATTAATATAAAAAAATTGTTGCATGTAGACCGACCATGATAAAAGAGAATGGGAGACTAAGCTTCACTAGTCTGGGTAAGGGAGAGGAGGCTGAGAGGTTGGAAAGAGGGGCTAAGACTAAGGTCTTAAGTCTAAGAGAATAATAATTTTTTATTATTCCAAAAGTTGTTTAAAAGGATATGTTTTTATCCTAAGTTCCCGGGGAGGATAGGAAACTTCCAAAGGGAAAGGAATGTGCTTCATGAGTGACAGGTGTAGGCTCAGGCGCATGCAGACTTAAGGGGGACTGGTGCACTCACTCAGGCACGTAGGGAGGTTCACGCATAGACAATTTTGTCTCTCAAACTATGACCATATTGGCTATGGTAGACCAGTCTACCCCATCACTCCTCACGAGTTCACTCACGCACTGAGAAAGCACACAACCAACCATTTCTGCCATTGTTGAACCCATGGCCATTGTGCACCTTTGTAATTTATTGAGCCATCCTTTGTCTTACCCAACTTATCTATTGTGGTTTGAAGAGGAGGGTTGTCAAGCCCGTGGTTGAAGAGGCAGGTTGTCAGGCCCGTGAGCAACTCTCTCTCCAGGTGAGAGAGGTTGTTGTGGATTGAAGAAGCAATTTGTCAGGCCTATGAGAAACTATCTCCAAGTGAGAGAGTGTAATGAGGAAGTGAGTTCTCCTAGAGGGAGTCCCATAGCTTCTATAGAGCTATGAGAATTTTTGTCTGGCCTGTTGCTGAAGCCCAGTGAAAGGGAGGTGGAGCAGTCGATGGACTGTGTGAAAATGAAGGTGTATACTCCTAGGGTGGGACATGCATGTGGGGAATGAGAGTCTGTGAGAAGTGGGCGTAGGTGGCTCCTGGGAGAAAATCCTTCCTCTTAAATTGTGTGACTTTCCTATTGACCTTGCCTAGCCTAGGAATCCCTTGTCTGGTGGAATTTAGTCCTAGCTCAGGGGTGACCCACTACTGAGAGTGATGAGAAATGTGGTCTAAGGCTGGGAGGTTCGTGGAAGGTCTGCACACAGTTGGCAGTTTTTTTTTCTCCAATTAAAAAATAAGTATCATTTCTGTGCTTAATTATGTATGCTATGCATGTATGTGATTCTTGAAATGTTATCATGTGTTCCATTGCATGTAGGAATTACTATCAATTCCATTTGAGTCTGTATGGTAGAAATAATTGTGTGTTATTTGTTTTAAATTCATTAGAAATGAATGTTATATATATGTATGTTCCTCTGTGACATTGCCCGACCTGTTGGTGGTTGGGGACGTTACAAATTGGTATCAAAGCTAAGTGAAGTGTATGAGTAGTGGCGTTGCCTGGCCTATTGGTGGCTGTGGATGTTACAAAAGGTATTGACGAGGAGATTCATTCAGGAGGATCAATCAGATCCTTTAAAAATTATTGAGGTGCCTTATCGTGAAAAAACATCGTTTAGGCCCTAGAAGTTTGGGACCCGAAAAACTGCTAAAAACAGTAAATTGCCAAAAAACTGTTTTGAGCCAGTTGGAATAAGTGGGTGGCCACCAATATCCTCTTGGATCACATTACCTCATGGGGAATAGGCTTGAGCTAAGAACATACCACTGTGGTTTGAAACATTTATTTGGAAAGGCAACATTTAATGCCAGGAAAACTAGATGGTTGGAGTTTCTCAGTGAGTACAATTTTGAAATTAAACATATTAAGGGAAAATAAAATCAAGTGGTTAATGCACTCAGTAGAGTATCCCATGAAGTGCATGTTTCGGCCATCATCATGTACATGAAATATACAAAATACAAAATTCTTGAAACAACAAATTTAGATCCAATTTATTTGCAAATGAAATAAAAATTACAACAAAGCAATTCACAACAGAAAATAAAAAATTATGAATTGAAAGAGGACAAGATCCTCTTGTACAAGGGAAAGTTGTATGTGCCAAATTCCATGGAGCCAAAAAATATCATGCTAAGAGAAATTAAAAATGTGTCATATGTTGCGCAATAGGGATATCAAAAATCCATTACAACTGTGAGGAGCCAATATTTTTGGTGGGGAATGAATAAAGAAGTGGCTAACTACATAGTCCGGTGTCTATAGTGCCAAAAGTTAAAGACAAAGAACAAACATATAGAGGGGATATTGCAGCCATTTCCCATTCCAAAATGGAAGTGGGAGGTGATCACAGTGGATGTTATTACAAAGCTTCCTAGGAGAGTGAAGCAACATGATTCCATCATGGAGATAGTAGACAAATTGACTAAGGCAACACATTTTATTCTCGTAAATACAACACAAAAGGAAACAAACATTGCATATATTTACATGAATGAAGTTTCCAGGCTACATGGAGTGCCTAAGGCAATAGTTTCACACAGAGATTCCAAATTTACATCCAAATTCTAGCAAGGTTTATTCAAAGGCTTTGGGACAAATCTGAATCTTAGTACGACATATCACCCAAAGTACGATGGGAAAATAGAAAGGACCAATAGGATAATTGAAGACATACTTAGGATGTATGTGATGAATCAACTATCAAAATGGGAAGACTATATCCACTTAGTGGAGTTTGTCTATAATAATGGGTATCGGGCCTCATTAAATATGAGTCCTTTTGAAGCTTTGTATGGCAGAAATTGTAACACACCAGTGAGTTGGGACAACCCAATAGACAGAGCCACCATTGGGCTAGATTTATTGAAAGAAATGGAAGAGTAGATGACAAAGATAAGGCAGAATTTAAAGGCTTCCCAGGACAGGAAGAAAATTTATGTAGACAAGAACAAAGTTTTTAGAGATTTTAAAGTGGGAGAACATGTTTTCCTAAAATTAAAAGCAAAAAAAAGTTCGACGAGATTGGGTTGTTTCCCAAAGTAGGCAGCGAGATATTGTGGGCCTTTTGAAATATTAGAAAATATAGGGCTAGTTTCATACATGCTAGCATTTTCTGCATCCATGAGAGTACATAATGTATTTCATGTGTCAGTATTAAATAAATATGCGTCTGACCCTAACCACATAATTGATTGGACTGTGATCTAGGTGGAGCATGAAAGGGAATTTCCGGGTGGAACCAGTATGCATCCTAGATCAGAAATTCAAATTTCTTAGGAACAAATTCATAAGGTTGGTAAAGGTTCAATGGACCTAGTATGGTTATGAAAATGCAACATGGGAGCATGAAGAAACCATGAGGGAGGAATACTGTTATGAAAATGAAAATGGGATCATGAAGAAACCATGAGGGAGGAATACCCACAAATTTTTGTCAATTTTGAAGAAAATAGAAGCTAAAAAATACAAGACTCTATTTTTGGACGACTAGAGTTATAGAACCTCATCTCATAATTCTTGGTCAGTGTTGCTAGCCCTGATAAAATAATGGTGCAACCTAATGGACTGAAGGAAGTGAATGGGGTACATTCCTTGGCTCAATAGGTTAAGAAGAATGAGAGATTTGGTTTGGACTACTGTTGGAGGGTAAAAAATTGCAGAAAGTTGTTTTATTTTCTTAATATTGTAATGTAATTTTTTTATATGTTTTCAGAATGGTGTGGTGCATCTAGAATGATGCACAATTGTAGCAGAGGGGGAATGTAACATCCCCATTATAATCCCTAGTTTATTAAATGCATAATGTAGATAGAAATATGGTTGTTTCCAAGCGATGTAATATGTGAAATGTATTATGTTTTTAATAAACATAATGTAATGTTAGTTGCTAGGATATGGACAGAGATGGGGGATGATTAATCCAAAAGAGAGGGGGAATTCCTAGAGAGAGATTCCAAGAGGGGTCTAAAGGGGAAATAATTTATGGGTATTAATTCAAACCCACATTTCTGAATTTTATTATCATTTGGGGAAAACTTCTAATTTTTGGTTGAGTGTATGAGAGCCCAATCATTGAATATATGTCATAGGGTGGGTGTGAGAGTCACATCCCATATTTATTGGAGAGCATGGGGCTGAAGTACAATCAACACTGGCCAGAGTGAGAAGTCAATGGTCTTGGAAAGATAGAGGAAATTTGTATGGGTAGTAACAAACAATTTTAGACAGGAACAACAAGAGAAAATAGGAAAGAAGAGATTGGAAGCTAAAACAACAAGGATGGGCAAATTATGGAGCATACTAGAGCATTTTTGGAGCATACTAGAGCATTTTTGGAGCATTTTGGAGTTGGAAATTGAAGAGCCAAGTTGTCAGGCTTGAAGAGTGAATTCCTGGGTGAGTTGCATTGTATGAACAAGTGTTTGTTGATGCCTTTTGCTAGTGTTTTTCCTAGTAGTGAGTTCCCTTGGGTTCCCAGCTGAGAGATTCCTAGCTACATGTGCCAGGGAGACCCTGATAAATGAATGAGACAACCTATGGGCTGAGAGCAGTGACAGGGTACATTCCTTGGGTTGGGTAGGTCAAGAGCAAGAGAGCTGGAGGAAATTCGGGATAACTGTAGGAGTAAACCAATGGGTTGTGTGATACTGAGTTGTGAGGGGACTGTTAGAGGAACCCTTCTTTTGAGGATTCATATCACTAGCTCAGGGGTGACTTGATGTCGATATTTGGAACAACAGTTCTATGGTTGGGTGGAACGTCCTTCCCAAGCAGTTGGTTGCACAAACGTTTTATAAAAGATAAGTGTTTATCTATCTTGTTGAATTATTTATGAGGTCATGGATGTGCATTTACTCTGTAAATGATAATGGTTTTATATGATGTTATAAATGTTTTATTAGTTGAATTCATGCTTGTTTAGAATGTTGTAGTTGCATTTAACTATGGGTTTTAGAATATGGTTGTAAATGTGATTAAATCGTAGTTGGTAAGCTAGAGGAATTTGATTAGCAAAAGAAAATTCCATTTGTATGTGTATTTTCGTAGTAATGTTCCCTGGTTAAGCTAGGGGACATTACACTTAAACAATGCATCAAGATCTAGAACAAGATAATTTTTGAAAATATCTTCCAAGCTCAATGTCTTCTAGAAGCACAAATGGAAACACATTATCTCTCATGGATGATCTTCACATTTGGCCCTACAAGAGCAAATTTAGTTGATCAAATTTTAGAAAGACAGAAGCAAGATGAAATATTGTGGAGGAAAAAATCGAGGGTGCAATGGCTCAAAGAAGGAGAACAAAATACAAAATTATTCTAGTGATCGATGATTCAAAGGTGCCACTCCAATCGCATGAGTCATCTCATTGTTTAGCAAGGTAACAAGCTAACTTCACATTCTGATATTGAGCAAGAATTAACCACTTTTTCCAGGATCTTCTAGATGAACCTCATCCAGACTTCTCAGAAGCTATTCATGATATTTTTCAGCACATCCCCCATTTGGCGTCAGATGAACAAAATTCTAGTCTAATGAGACCGATCTCCCTTGAGGAAGTCAAGAGAAAAAACTTTAGTCTAGCTTTTGTGAAGTCTCATGGTCCATATGGCTTTACATCAAACTTTTTATATAACTGTTGGTTGATTATAAAATTGGACGTTTGGGCTCTTATTTAGGAATCACAAAGGATAATGGGGGTCATCCATGCTCTAAATGCAACTTTCCTTTATCTAATTCTTAAAGAGGAAAAATCAACCAATCCTAATAAATTCTGCCCCATTTCCCTTTGCAATGTTGTTTATAAAATCATTTTTAAAGTCATTGCTTTGCATCTTAAACCTATCCTTCCAAGTTTGATCTCTCCTAAGCAATTTGGATACATTGAAGGATGCCAAATTTTGTACATCAACATCCTTTCCCATGAATTAGGACATTCTTTAAAAACCACGAAAACCATGGGCATGCTTATCAAATTCGATATGTCCAAGGATTTTGATAAACTTAGTTGGAAATATATAAAATAAATTCTAAAATCTTTTGGATTCCACCATGATTGGATCCACTTGATACTTGGCCTTATCTCCTCATCCTTCTTTTCTATCTTGATCAATGGCTCCCCTTCCCCACCCTTCCATCCCTCTCAGTGTATACGCTAAGGAGACCCCCTCTCTCCTTTCATATTCATTCTAATGGTTTAAGGATTGGGGCATAACGTCAAAGCAACCACTGAAAATCATAAACTCCAAGGTATTTCATTACATAAATCAGATGACCCTCTAACCCATAACCAATTTGTGGATGACACCCTGCTTATGGGAATCCCTTATGAAAAGGAGGCTCAAGATTTCAGATCGATGCTTGATACTTTCATGTAAGCCTTGTTGGAGTACTTCACAGTCACCTATGATTTCTTTTTCCTAAGGTTTTCCCTATGTTTATTAGTCATTATCCATTCTCCTATAGTTTAGGGAGAATATTCCTCTAGGAGAATATTCTCTTCAGTTCTCACTTTAGTTTGATTAGCTGAGTGGAGTTTAGATGCCACATTGGGATTATCACCATGCAACATTGGGATAATCACCAACTAATGTGCATTTTCCTTGGAATCATTACCAGAATAGCTCATTACTCATGATTCCCTGATCTCCTCCTCACTTCACTTTGTTTCAGTCAATTAACTAGAGACTGAGAGACTAGTTAACTAATATTAGGTGGCATTTCACTCCCGTAACATCCTGAGAGACTTGACCATGCGACAATTTACTCCCATAATTGTTGGTGTGTGTCCAGATCACTCTAGACCACCACTATGGAGCATTGGATTCTCCTCCAGTGTGCATTAGTTGAGTTATACAGAGTATAACTGTAATGATCCCAAGCCAAATTATTTCTTGGAATTACTAACTACTACTAATTTATTGAGTTATTAAGTGCATACAAGATTCATCAACACATCAAGATCATAATATATTCAAGATGTAGAAGCACAAGCAAATATCTGACCTTTTTATTATGAGCAATGTAAGATCAATACAATAGATGGCCGATCTGGCATAAACCTCAGATGGCTGTACAAGCAATAGATATGAGCTGCTACAAAATGCTCATGACAATACAAAATAAGCCTCCAAAGGCTGGATATACAATGAAGACTAAATCAAGCAGATCTGAGCCGTACTAATGCTCAGCCTCCAAGCTGGAAAGTGCCACATCCTACTAGAATGCTGAAGCCTTGAATAATTCTGCCCTGCTACCAAAATTGTCCAATCATCCAGAGAAATATGCCAAATGATAGATCGGGCAACTGTAAGGAAAACCCAGATGTCCAAATTCCCAAATCCACTTTCAAACCCCGTAGATCTGAATTCTCCACTGAATGGTGTGCCCCACTGGATGACTGAAACCCTAGTTGGTTCGGCCCTGATGAAGAAGGCCTCCAAATGCTCTGAAAATATCCAAGAATATAGCTCGGTCTATGAGAATCCCATGGGAGAAGTTTCAGGCTCATATCTCAAGCAGATCTCCCTAGATCTGAGTTTTACTGAATCACAGGACGTCCCCTATGGCTCCACGACATCCCAATCTACAAACAAATGTAGAATGATGATAAACCTCCAGAAAATCCCTCAAACTGATGGTCCTGCCCGTAAACAAAACCCAACTATCGGAATGGCCCCAGGCCCTCAGGATAAGCTGGATCGAACCTCCCTCGATAAGCTAGCCCTGAAACTGGAATGGTGTGGAGGAGCCTTTCATCCCCGAGACCAAGCTGTGGAACAAGGTGAGTGGATATTTCACCACTGAGTTGCTCACAAGGGTTTTTACAGCAAAACCCCCAAACTGAATGCTTAAGAGCAATAGCAAATGCTAATCCAAAACCAGAATGAATAATAGGTGCACCCCGGCCTCTTACTTATACTTTTCCTTCTAATTCTTTGTTGAGTTAGGTTAACTCCTAGGGTTAATCTTCTATTCTTCTATTGAGTTATCTTTTACTCCTTTATCCTTTTCCTTTCTTAAGTCAACTTAAAAATATAACTTTTAACTTCTTGACTTTTCCCCCCTCAGTGTGAGACTATGACCTAGTAGGGGTGCCCAGGCCACCGAGTCTCCTCATCACCTCTCTAAGAGGTGGGGAACATTACAGTCTACCCTGCTTGAAATCACTTGTCCTCAAGCAATTCCAAACCTGCTTCTCTAACCACGTGCTCCTGCTCCCAAGTGGCATCGTCAATGGGTAAATCCTTCCACCTGATTAGATACTCCTTGATGCTTCAGTTTCAGATCCTCTTCTCTCTGACTTCTAACACCTCCTCTGGAATCAAAACAAGCTGTCCCTCCTCATCCATGGGAGGTAATGCCTCAATAGGCCTGACGTGTTGACCGAGGGATTTTTTAAGGCATGAGACATGGAAGACATTGTGAATTTTTCTACCCCGTGGAAGCTCCAGCTCATAAGATACTGCCCCTATCCTCTTGCTGACTCTATAAGGTCCAAAGAAACGTGGCTGCAGTTTCTCTGCTCTGCTTCTCTTAATGGAGGCCTGCCTGTATGGTTGCAACCTCAAATAGACTAAATCGCCAACCTCAAAGGTACGATAAACTCTGTGCTTGTCTGCTTGGACCTTTTGTTGGTTTTGTGCCCTCTATAAATGATCCTTCAATTCCCTGAGAATGTCTTGGCTCTGCTGCATCCAATCCTGTACCATCTGTTATCACCCCATAAATTATGGGAATCAATTGATGACTTGGATATTATCTGTATCTAGTGATTTGGTGGACAAATGATATTGCATTCTTCAAATAATTTGTGAAAAGAAAAAGAAAGGAAAAGAAAAGAGGGCATAAAAGAATGGAGACAAAAGCCCCATGCAATAATAGCAACTTGGTCATACCTTTCAAGCATGACCAAGTTCTTTTAAATTTTCAACGTTGATAGGATAGTGAATGAGTCTGATCAGACCATCTAATCCTGATCAGGTAGCCCCTAGGTTAGAACCAGTGAATACATCTGATCAGACCATCTAATCCTGATCAGATAGCCCCTAGGTTAGAATTAGTGAATACATCTGATCAGACCATCTAATCCTGATCAGATAGCCCCTAGGTTAGAAT
>JZKD02S1637313.1:622645-646346 GCA_000966675.3 Picea glauca
TAACTTTTAACTTCTTGACTTTTCCCCCCTCAGTGTGAGACTATGACCTAGTGGGGGTGCCCAGGCCACTGAGTCTCCTCATCACCTCTCTAAGAGGTGGGGGACATTACAATAACATGTGTAAATTATCATTCATTCATTTTGTTAATGATAATTCTTCTATTCTTTCTCTCATGCTTCTCTTTTCTCATATTTTATCTACAACTGTGTATGTCAATTCCTAGCTAGATATATTCTATGCAGGTTCAACACATTTACATGGTATCAAGTCTGACAGGCTGCTAGGAAAAAGACACACCAAATTATTTTTGCAGGTACCAAATATTGAAGACAATGGAAAAATGGAATTTCCAAAATAATTCATTCTAACACCATACAATTTCTTTGCATGGAAGGAGAAGGTGATAACACATCTTTGAGACAAAGGATTATACAAGTTAACCATGAACATAGAGATAAAACCAACATCAGCCATAAAAAATCCAAGTATCTAAATCGAATGTATGAAGTGCTTAGAACAATTTGTAGTCATATTTCTCTTGAACTCCTCTTTCACATATCCTCTTGTAAAACTCCTAATGAATCCCGGACCACCATGGGAGGAATTTTTGGAAAATAGGACAAAATGAGGGGACACATGATCGAGGTGGAATTTCTCACATTGGATCCAAAAACCTTTGACAATTTCCAATATTTATTTACCAAATATAAGGATTTGTTGTCGTAACTCGAGGCTTGCGGAGTTGATAAATATAAGGAGAAAAAAAGGGTTCTCACCATTCTCTCCGAACTTGGTCCAGAATACTCAGTGTTTGTATCCACATTTCGTTCAGTTAGGTTCGCCTCTGGATCCACCTAGATGATTCCCTCTCTTGAGGCCTTTATCAAGTCTCTGACACAAGAGAAAAACAAGCTCATCAATATGGGAAAAATCAAAGGCCCAAAGGCACATGCACTTACTGTGCAAGATGGTAATGATCATCAATATAAGAAATGTAAAGACAAAGAAAAAATACAAAGACAAAGACAAAAGGAAAGTACAAAGGCCATCTAAAGACAAAGACAAATAAGAAAGGAAAGCACATGAAAATCCAAATAAGGAAGGGTACTCAAAACCCTTCAACGATGCCTCTAGATCCAAAGTTGGAAATAGAAGAAAAGGGGAGAAATGTGCTTACTTCCATAAAGGATTCCATCCAGAATCTGCATGTATGCAGAAATAGATAGATTTTATAACCCAAATAATTGATCAAAACAACCTTGGATATCACATCCTTGAGGGTTCAAGAAGAAGAAGCAAGAATATCAGAATCCCAAGAAAGATAATTCTAGCCATGCTTTGATTGCCATCAACTACTCTCTTGATGATTGGATCATAGATTCAGGAGCATCACACCACATGGATGCTACAAAAAAATTCTATTATTCATTGGATGCTTTCAAATTTCCTCCTATTCTAATGGGGGACAACTCTCTAGTTGAGGTCACCGACAAAGGAAGGATTGAACTCACAAATGGATGCTTCAAGAATGTGCTACATGTTCCCAAAATTTTCATCAATATTTTCTTTGTGTATCAGACAAAAAAATCTGGCACTAGAAAGAGATTCATATTCACACCTGATGCAGTGGATATATATGACATGAAAACTAATTCCAGGGTTACTACCGGTGAGGTAAATCATCAATCTAGACTCTACACATTTTCTGAATTTATTGAACCAGATTCTACATTACTGCTTACCCATGTTGATGAAAGTAGGATATGGCATGAAAGGTTCGGGCATTTAAATTTCATATATATGCAACACATTATCAAGTATAGAATGGTTGATGGTCTACCCGACATCCACCTCTCCAAAGGAATTTGTGAGGGATGTGTTCTTGGAAAGCACCCTCAAGAGAAATTCGACAAAGGAAAGACTCAGAAGGATTCCTTTCCTTTAGCTATGATCCATAGTGACCTCATGGGCCCATTTCTGCATCCATCGATCATCAAATCAAGGTACATGCTCATTTTTTTTGATGATTTCTCACACTTCACTTGGATTTTCTTTCTCAAGCAAAAATCAGAGGAATTTCAACACCTCAAAGATTTCAAAGCCCTTGTTGAGACACAGTCAAAAAAGAAAATCAAAGTCCTCTGAACATATAATGGGGGACATTATGTAAACCATGAGATACAAAATCTATGTCATGAGGAAGGGATTCCATTGCAACACATGGTTCCCTATTCTCCACAACAAAACATAGTTGTCGAGCAGAAAAATAGATCTCTAAAAGAGATGGCATCTTGCATACTACATGCAAAGTCACTTCCATAGACATTATGGGTTGAAGCACTTAATTGTGCAATCTACATCCAAAACATATCTCCCCATAGATATGTCAAGGATAAGACCCCCTACAAGGCTTGGAGCAGCCTGAAACCGGAAGTGACCCACTTTCATATTTTTGGTTCATGTGCATGGGCCATGATTCCCTCTGAGAAGAGGAAGGAACTTGATCCATAGAGAACATAGTGTATCTTTGTTGGATACCCTGATGGTGTGAAGGGATACAGACTCATTGATATTTCCTCAGAACGACTCATCATTGAGCATAGTGTCCAATTCAAGGAAAATGTCTCGCATGTACCTCAACAGCCACATGCAGACACCTTTGTTCTTCCACGTGTCAAAAATGATGAGCATACACATGCCAAAACTTCTTCAGATGAGAGTTCTGATTCATAGGATTCAAATGATCCAGATACAAAGTCAGTACATTCAGATACAAAGTCAGTGCATCCAGATGCAAATGTAGAGCCAGAGTAGAGGCCCAAGTGTCCCAAGACTACTCTTCATGATGCATGGGATCTTGTTGGGGATCCAGTTGATACTAGGAGGACTCGATTTTATTTATAGGAGCCTCCTCTTTCACTCACTGCCATTGAACCGATGCCACTCAGGCATATTTTCTAGGTTTAGTCTTCAGATCCATAATCTTATGGTGAGGTTGTTGGAAATCTCTTTTGGGAATACACCATGCAGGAGGAGTACAACTCCCTCCTCAAGAACCAGAGTTGGGATCTGGTTTCCCTTCCTTCAGGAAGGAAACTTTTCAGGTACATATGGGTCTACAAGACCAAGAGTGCAGCGGATGGACAAGTTAGTAGATACAAAGGCAGGCTAGTTTCTAAAGGATTTCAACAAGTGCATGGAATTGACTACGATGAGACCTTTTCTCCATTAGAAAATATGGACTCCATACATTTGACACTTTCCATTGTGGCAGCCAAGGGATGGGAAGTCTATCATATAGATGTGAAGAATGCATTTCTTCACGATGATCTCTCTAAGGAGATCTATATGGAGCAGCCCTAGAGATTTATGCAGGATTCATATTTGGTCTATCGATTGAAGAAGTCTCTTTATGTCCTCAAGTTGGATCCGAGGGCATGGTATTCCAATATGGACTCCTACCTGTTGTCACAAAACTTTGTACATTGTAATTCAGACCCAAATGTTTACATGCTCGGGACGACCGATTCACTTCTACTCCTAGTTCTGTATGTTGATGATTTGTTGATCATCGGTTGCTCAACTTTAACGATTGTTGTAGTCAATACGATTCTGCATGATAGGTTCTTGATGATGGACATGGGTCCACTAAATTTCTTCCTTGGACTCAAGATCAATCAGGATGCATCAGAAATCAAACTGTCTTAGGCCAAGTATGCACGAGATCTCCTTGAGAGATTTCACATGCAGACTACAAGTCTGCCCCAACTCCTTTCCTATCAGAAGTTAGACTTGAGGATGGTGGGGACACTCCACTGGTTGACAACACATTGTACATAAAACTAGTGGGGAGGTTGTTGTATCTCCAACACTCCAAAACAAACCTCTCCTATGCAGTTGGAGAAGTCTCCAGGTTCATGCAGGAGCTACATGAGCTACATTGGAAGGCTACAAAGAGTATCCTTCGATATGTACATGGAACCATCACCTTTGGGATTCACTATGAAGTAGAATCTACATTGGACATCATCGGGTTCACTAATTTTGACTGGGATGGCGATAACATTGATCACAAGTACACATCTGGTTACTCACTCAGTCTTAGTTCCGGGCCTATCTGTTGGTCAATGAAGAAGCAGGTTGTTATTTCTCTATATTCAGTTGAGGCAGAGTACAGAGGGGTAGTTAACATAACCATTCAGGCTATGTGGCTACAAAATTTTCTCACTAAGTTGGGAATTCAATTTCATTGACCAATCGTCATCTGGTGTGACAACTAGAGCACTTTGAAGTTCTGCATAGATCTAGTTCAGAGGCAGTAGATGAAGCACATCGAGATCCACATGCACTACATACGAGACTTAGTACACAAGGGGATCATCGACCTGCAACTCTTTTCTTCAGTAGAACAAACTGTAGACATCTTCACCAATACCTTCACTGAGTAGAAGTTCCATTCTTGGCACAGTCGTCTTGGAGTCAAGGACACAGTTGCCTAGAAACTGTCAGTTCTTCCTTTTACATACATTGTAATTTGAGGGGGGGGTTTTCCCATCAAGTTTTCCCTCTTTCCTCATTTATTTCAGTGTATATTTTTTATTTGGGTACCTAACATGGCCTCGTTTCTAGGACCCATTCTTTATTTTCACCATAGTGATGTTCAGGGAGGGTGTTGGAGTACTTCACACACACCTAGGATTTATTTTTCCTAAGGTTTTCCCTATGTTTATTAGTCATTATCCAGTCTCCTATAGTTTATGGATAATATTCCTCTAGGAGAATATTCTCTTCGGTTCACACTTCAGTTTGATCATTTGAGTGGAGTTTAGATGCCACATTGGGATTATCACCATGCAACATTGGGATCATCACGAACTAATGCGCATTGTCCTTGGAATCATCACTAGAATAACACATTACTCATGATTCCCTGATATCCTCCTCACTTCACTCTATTTCAATCAGTTAACTAAAGACTAAGAGATTGGTTAACTCAGACTAGGTGGCAATTCACTCTCGTAACTGCATGAGAGACTAGACTAGGTGGCAATTTACTCCCGTAACTGATGGTGTGTGTCCAGATCACTCTAGACAACCACTATGGTGCATTGGATTCTCCCCCATTGTACATTAGTTGAGTTATACAGAGTATATCGTGTGTAAATTATTAGTCATTCATTTGGTTAATGAGAATTCTTCCATTCTTTCTCTCTTGCTTCTCTTTTCTCATATTTTCTCTGCAATTGCGTATGTCATTTCCTAGATAGGTCTATTCTGTGCAGGTTCAACAAATTTACAAGCCTAAGTAACTTCTATTAATCAATCAAAGTTTCAAATCTCCTTCTTAAATATCCCTTTGTATGTGCAATTCCATGTCTCTCACAACCTAGGATTTCCTAAGAGCTCCCTTCCGACCAAATATCTGGGAGTCCCCCTGTTGACTTCGGGGATTCACAACAACACTTGGGAATATATTCGCTCCAGTATCAACAAAAATCTATCTAGTTGGGCCTTCCACCCTCTCAACTTTGCAAGCCTCCTTATCCTTCTCAAATATTTTCTTCAGGCTATTCCCCTCTATCTTTTCTCGACACGATCTTCCCCAAAATGAATCTTGCAAGTTGTAAGAGGAATGAATTTTTTTTTCTTATGTTAAGGAGATTGAGATTAAAAAAAGGGGCCCTTGTAGCCTGGAATACTTTATGCTTACCCAAATTCAAGGCAGGTTAGGACTACGGGATCTCGAAATTATTTCCAACATGTTGGGGGAAAAACTTTGGTGGAAATGGATTCAACAAAAAGGAGAAACATGGAAACAAAAATATGCAGATCAACTCAGCTCACATGAACTAATCTGAATGATGAAACATACTTTGGGCTCTCATATGGAACTTGGCATGGTAGAACAAATGGATCATACAATAGAACAAATTTTGGGAGATAAGAAATGGATAGTCAACTCTCTTTGGGGAAGATTCTTGGCAACAACTACTAGCCATCCAATCAAATAGAAGACTCCTCCTACTGAAGCATCTCCTTCAAGTCCACCAAGGCCATATTTTCAATGACCACTAGTCAAATATACCAATAAATTCAGACTGAAACATATAGAGGATTGAACTATATCACTTGCCCCTTCAGAGTCGATCCCATCTATTCGCCTTAACTTAGTTATTGTAGCTAAGAAAAATCAAAATCTCAACTCAACCTAACATTCTCCGATGGGACTATCACTCAATTGGAAGCTTCTCCTTAAAATAAGCTTATCACTTGGTTTTCCATCACCTAAACCTTCCAGTAGAGAATATATGGGAAAAAATATGGAAAGTTGTAATATCCTTGCTAATTGTTGATTATTTTTTTCTTAGTTTTATGGTATATACAATTTGAAAAACAGTTTGAATACTACTTCGAAATCCCAACTATACCTCTATCTTCTACTATTTTAGGTTGATAATTGTGTGTATGAACTTGTAACAATCCCTTATCACTAATACTCAACCACTTTAATTCCTTCCCTACCATTGTTGTAAAGTTTATGACTGTATGAGGAGTATTAACAAGCACTTTATCACAATACCCAACCATTGTGACTCCCTTTAATGTTGTTGATATATGTTCATATACAAATTGTTGTTGTTTTTTTTATTGTGTCTTTGATGGAAAATGAGCTCACACACACACACACACACACACATATTCAAAAGGGGAAATTGAATATTACAATAATAGATCCTACAGTAAGAGATCCACTACAATTGATCAAAACACAAATGGCACACTACAACTGATATGTATTTACTTGTTGACCTCTTTACATAATGAAACAAGTCTGAAATATCGTTGGGAATGAGTTTTGTAGTTAACTAGAATAATTGTGTGACTTTTCCAGGCTTCTAGTAGGTGCAATTCGACTTCCACCAGTCTCAAGACCCCCCATAAATAAGAATCAATTCCTTACTTATTCAAATCATCCTCCAGAAGTGAAGCTTGACCTCCTTTATAAGGGATAAAGTTTCCCAAATGATAGGTATGCTCCTCTACGCGTAAACTTGACCTATAGATGTATAATTTCATCTCCCAAAGAAACTACTTGGTCCTCTCAACAATTAATATCTCCCAGTCAGTGTATAACTCATCCCTAGCCAGAAGGAACTCGCCTTAGAAGGAAAATAACGTATCCCATAGGTATAACTCCACCCCACTCAACAGAAATGCGTCCAACACTTGGAGAAACTCTCATTTAGCTATTAACTTAACCCCAAATGAAGAGGGTATGACCCAACACACAAGAAATCAACCTCCTCAACTCTAGTTCATCCTCCATAAGCCAAAACTCAACCAAACGATGAAAACAAAACTGCCACAAAGATAAAACTCGACCACACATAAATAAACTTTGCTCCTGAGATAATAAAATCTATCCTAATGAAGCACACTGAATAAATATGTATGATCTCTTCTCAATGACTATCTAGGGTGGATAGCTTCACCATCGAAACCAATCTTCCAATATCTCTAGGGTTTTCATCCCAAAGAGCCAAAGCCACAAGATCTCTCTCAATTCATTTTTTAGAAAATATCATATGAATAATGAGAGAAATGATGCCCTCGTTCTCCTTTTAACTACGTGTTGACCCTTTTGGACCCTTTTTACCCTTTCAATAAAGTAAAGTGACTTTATAAACTTAAAGTCACTTAAACACTCCTTTTCATTAACCTCTTTTTAATGTCGGAAAATGATTAATTTGCTTTTAAGACATTCCCGAACATCAGAGTCCCTTTTTCATCATCCCAACCTCTAGGTATTTCCATCCTGGTTCCAACGAGCTATTACACGAAGGTATCCCCTCAGACAATATGATCCATATAATACCTTTAGTGTATCTAATTAAAGTTTTCTCAATAATAACCCAAAATTACGGAAATCATCGGAATGCCATGGAACCAAGAGAGAACTGTGCAGAAATGATCCCGATGATGAAAGATGGTGAATCGACTAGTCTGGGCCCCATATAACCCCTCCAAATTGCCCAAGCTCATTATTAACCTCATTTTACCCCTCTGATCAGTATGACATAAGCTCATAAGGTTGCCTCTAACTGCAAATCACCAAAAATGGGGACATTACAAAAGCCAACCTATGGACGAAAGTGGAAACCTTTCTGTGGCAGGTGGCTCACAAAAAATTTGTCACCTAGGATCGTCTATGTAAAAAAGGATTTCAGGGACTGAGCATCTGCATGTTATTCCATTAGAGCAACGAAACCATGGATCGCCTCTTAAATGCCTATGCCTACAACAATGATCTTTGGGACAAAGAAACCATAGATTTTTCTTTAATCAGACTGAATCAAGGACTCCATCAAAGTCAACATTGCATCTTGGAGGGAGTCATGCTTCAAAATTTTGATCCTCAATCAATTATGGCATCTCTTCCCTATTTTTCTAGTATCGGAGATTTGGAAAGAGAGAAATGGATGAATCTTTAAGAAGACCTCAAATCCTCAAAACATTGTATGGGGCAAGGTCAAAAGAAATATGGAAGAGACTATCTTAAAGGAAAATTTGACTATTAAAGATATACAATGCCACTCCCCAGAACAAGCTCTTCTCTCGGTCTGGATTTTTGTTTCCCCTTCACCCTCGTCTATCTCCCAACTATCTCCATCGCATCCATCCATTCCTACTTACTGGAGCCCCCCCCTCCCTTGAACTTTTTCAAAATAAATTTTGATGGAACCTCAAAAGGCAACCTAGGTCCCACTAGTTTTGGGGGCATCCTCAGAGACAATAAGGGTAACATTCTCCACATCCATGATGACCATATTGGGATAAACTCTAATAATGTTGTAGAGTTGTGGGCCCTCATATGAGGTCTCCAAATTGCCATCAAACTTCCCCACTCCCAAATTGTGATTGAAGGCGATTTCCAGCTCATCATCCATATTCTCACCAAGCTTCAATGGGGTTCCCCTCCCTCCAAAATATCTTCCCATTAGCGTCTGGAATCCATGATCAACACTCTAGCCTCTCTCCTCCCAAGTCTCCCTGGTCTTGTTCCCTCTTGTTTTAAAAGGTCAACCAATAAATAGGTTCATTTTCTTGCAAACACAAGCTACGATAACCTTCAATAGCTCGAGGCTTAGCATGGGAAGAGCTCCCTCACTCCTTACGCAAAAAAAATTTCCTATCTGTAGTGCAATCTTATCTCCACTCCTCGAATGGGGTGTCCAGTTGCATGCATGAACATGCGGTGTTTTTTTATCATGTGGCACATGGCCCAAGGACATTGGGAACCTACCCATCATATCTTGGTAGCTCGAATGCCATCTCCACCATTACTCCAGATCTCTCACCTCAACTGGACTTCGCAGCTTCCAAAACTGATAGTACCTAACATCATTATGAGAATGAATGCATTAGGGACAGACAAAGAGTTTCATATCGTTCGCTTGTGGGAGAGGAGGAATACACTGTCTCTTCACAGGTTTCACGCTCGCATGGTCATCATGTTGATGAATTATCCACTGCAGGAATTGACACCAAGCTAAAAAATGACCAATCGAGTGGGAATTTGGGAGCTTCTTCCCATGAGAGAAATCATCATGGTTTGTCATGAGATTGGTAGGAGAATTGGTAATCTCATTGGAAATTTAAAGGAGCCTCTCACTTTCATTTGTAGCTCTCACATTTTTTATTTGGTTCTGGTGAATTTGTTTATGTTGGTTTGTATGCCTTTTTTCCACTGGTCTGTCATTCCTTTTTCTATGTCCTTCCCTCTAATGGCACCTCGCGGTCGTAAACCATGCTCTTCTGGTGCTATTCCTTATCAACTTGGGCTATCTCGAGCAACCAAAGTAACATTGGAAGCTGTAGAGCACTATGAAAACTATGTACGCAAGGATGATAAAATGGCCATGTTGGCCCTGGAAGCTGAAGTTCGCCTTGTTTTTTAATTCAAGGAGAATGCAGAGGTCAATTTCCAAGAGGCAAGGCAGGGGGTGATTCCGGAACTAGGATGTTCCAGGATCAGAAACTCTAAGTTTTTCCATACCCTCAGACTTTGTTGGCATGTCAAAAAAATGGTTTCACTTGAAATGTTGCCTAAAAACAAGGACTTTTTACAGCTTAAGGGTAGAATGAAAATTTTGTAAGTTCATAATGAGTATTTATTAAAAGTTGTAACCTGGAAAATAAAAAATGAAAATTCATAATAACAACAATATTACATGAAAATGCATTCTAGTTTTAATAACAACAATATTAAATGAAAATTCAAAATTATTAAAAGTAAGTAGCATTTATTTAAAAAATGGAAAGATGGAAGTAAATTGAGGTAAAAGGGTTTTGAAATTGTGATTTTTGTTTTTTTAATTTTCATATGATGATGTCATGGATGATTTATTTGACCATGAATGCTTTATATGATAATATATTAATAATATTTTGTATTTTGAAAATTGAGTGTGTAAATTTTATAACGATATTGATAATCATAGAAATCAACTTGGTTTTAATAAAATATAAATAAATATATTTAATTAAATTCAATGAAAAAGTTATTAATAATAATATTATATAATAATATTATATAATAATATTTGTAATTTTAAAATTAAGTATTTGCTTTTAATGATTTTTATTTATTGAAATTACTTTTATTTTATTAATAAAATATTTATTTATATCATAATTATTGGAAAGTATTATTAATGAAAATAATATATTAATAATATTTTTTAATTCAAAGATTAAATGTGTATATTATATTATAATTTTTTTTTTGGTTGTATTCAATTTTGTTTTATTAAATTTTTACTAATTAATTTAATTTAATGTTTTATTTATATGATTGAAAATATTGTTGTTGTTGTTTTTTTTTATTTTTTTATTTTATTTTTATTTTTTTGGTAAATTTGAGTTTTAAAGTATGTATATGAAGATTATTTTAAGAAAAAATTTCATTCTCTACTTTTTTAATATCATAAAAATCACAAATTCTTTATTCACATAATGTTTTAGGTCTTTTTTGTCCAAAAAAATATTGCATTTTGAATTTCATTATAAAATACAAATCACATTTTCAAGTGCTCAAGTGCTCAAAGCACAACACAAATAAAAAGCAAGTATACATGCATACTACACTTACATGGCTAAAATTACATTAATGATGTACATTTCATGCATTTCCCTTTATAAAATAATCCTCAATCTTTTTCCTTTTTTCCCTCTCTTCTTTTTTAGATCCTACCACCCCTTTGAAAAAGGATCCATAGTTACTAACTATGATGCCTTTTTGTTCCACCTAGCCATTCACAATCTCCCTCAATGAGGAAAGACTTAATTCTATTTCTTCTACTCTATTCTATGAAAAAGGAGTTGATCCTCAATCTACAATTGTGGGTCCTAATTTACCACATTTTGATTTGGGTCTTGTCCAACACCCTCTTTCATTATGAATCCCATGAGAGTTTGTTTTTCTATTAACAATGTTAATATTTTTTTTATGAAATATAGTTTTAATCTCCTAATTTGGGTTTGATGATCACTTTAGAGCAATAATGTTTTTTTTTCTCTTTTTCTTCATGGCATCATAATTTCTCTTTAAATCTAGTTGTGATAGTGTTTTTGATGTTACTAACATTTAGAAGAGTGGCCTCCAATTTCTCTTTAAATCTAGTTGTGATAGTGCTTGTGATGTTATTAATATTTATAAGAGTGCCCCCCTCTTGAATCCTCTAGTGATTTACCTTGAAAGCAACATCCATATGCCATAGTCTTTTAAGCCTCAAGTGACTTTTACTCAAATTCGAAGTAATGTTAAGAAGTATTTATCCTTCATGTTGATTATCTTGTGTTTAAAGACTAATTACTTAGTCATAGCCTTTCACTCAATAGGTAGGAAAAAGCTCAATCTTTTAAAAATAAAATTGAATAAGATATTGTTCTTAATTTTAAGATTATATACTATAAAGCAATTTTGGAGACAAGTTAACGATCACAATAACAAGGTTGCATGGCAGCGGAGTCCTTGCCAGGTTGGGATGGGATTAAATGCGACATAGTACAGACATGTGGCTAGAAAGTTGAAATACATTGAAATACTTTTATACATAGGAAATGTGTACTTTTATAATGGATCGCGGGTTGTCGGGCTGGCGATATAAAAAAAGCAGCGACAGTTCCGCGATACAGAAATTGGGCCTCTGATGTTAGTGCAATTGCGGACTATAGAAATTCATCACAAATAAAAAAATCATACATACAAAATATGTACTTGTATAAAGTAGATATTTGGTTTTATACATACGGAATTTCTACTTTTATAAAGTATGGGGAAGAGATTTTATAGAGGATGCAGGGAGCCCTCATTACATACTTAGCCAGTTTTCAGATCACGGGTTCTCGAGATGGCGGGTTCAAAATTGGGCCTTTGATGTTCCGTGGCCTACAAATAGCACTGACAGTTCCACGATATACAAAATGATAACCAGACTTTAGTTTTATTTAAAACTAAGGCTTTTCTTGGACATAAAGATATAGCATTGCCGAATTAGTTTTCTTTGCACACATTTTATAGAGCGTGCAGGGAGTGATCATTCCATACTTCGCCAGTTTTTGGATCGTGGGTATTGTTGAATCAGTTTTCTTTGTAATTTATCAAAAATTAATAATCTCTGTTACATGTTTTTGGAAATTGGCGGGTTCAAAATTGAGTCTCTGATGTTCCATGGCCTACAAATAGCACCGACAGTTCTGCGATATACAAAATGACAGGCGGAGTTGCGGACTATAGAAATTTACAAAAAATTAATGTCTGTTATACAATAGAATAGTAATAATGTTTTCCTGAATTATATTGCTTTAAAACTAAGGCTTTTCTTGGAAAAAAAAGATATAGCATTGCCAAATTAGTTTTCTTTGTACACATTTTATAGAGCATGAAGGGAGGGGTCATTCCATACTTCGCCAGTTTTTGGATCGCACTTCTCGGGCTGGTGGTTTCAAAAATGGGTCTCTGTTGTTCCGTTCCCTACAAACAACATCGAGAGTTCCGCGATATACAAATTGAGAAGCGGCGTTGCGAACTATACAATACAAACTTATTATAAAATAAATAATGTCTGTTACATATCTCTGGAAATCACATCAACATTTAAAACATCAATGTCCTTGAAGACCAGAAAATTAGCATACAATAGGAGACAAGAAATATATCATATCCGAATTAGTTTTATTTGGAACAAACAAGAAAGGTTCCTGGAAACCCAAAATTTAGTATACAATAAGAGCATTGTCGAATCAATTTTCTTTGGAATTTATCAAAAATTAATAACGTCTGTTACATGTTTCTGGAAATTTAAATGCATTTTTCATATAGACTGGGATTGGGGCTCTTGCGAACCATAAAAAGAAATAAGTACAAGAATTAGGAACGTTGAAAGAAGTGTGCGACGGTAGAGAGGAAGACTTGAAAAGAAAAAATCGGAAGTTAAGAGTGTTTGGTTACAGTTTTCTGTTGAAAGAGGACATAAGTGGATTGATAAAGAAGAGAAGGTGTCAGCATAGACTTAAACTGGATTGATAAAAAAAACAAGATGGAAGTATAAAATTACTATGAAGCTGATGCATTTTTGTTGCTGTCGTTGATGGGAATTGTAGTCCTGTTGACCGGTTCTTTCCCTTCCTGGACGAGGCCATCCATTCTCTCTTGGAACCATTCTTCGAAGTAGCTTTTCATGGGGGCTGTGTTGGTTTCATCCCAGATTTCTATGTCGTAAAGGTCATTTTCTAATTTCCTTAGATCCATTGAAATGCTATGCAGAGTCTGTTCAATTTCTTCATTGTGTGAGGCATAGTCCAGTACCCAGCATTTGTGCTCATCTAGACGATGTTCAAGTATGTTGTAAAAATTTTTGAAAGACAACCCCTTTAAAATATCAATTTGTTCCTTGAAGGCTTCTTTGGTGATTGACAAGGATTTGAGAATTAAGTTAGGATCTTGAACCTCGTTGGTAGTTCCAGCCAAGTTCAGCTGGAGCAGGCTTGTGAATAAATCTTCCTTTTATGATATGACTTGACAATGAGCTGCAGGTTGTCAACTTTCTTTTTCCTGTATGCTTTTACTTTTTTGGTGTGCTTTGGCGAGGGGAGTTTCTCCTGTATTCTTTTCAGTTCCGATGTGTTGTCGGCATATTTGGCAAAAGGGGCCAGTACCTGATCACATAAAAGTTGTTCATTTTTTAAATTCGTCTCCAATTGTTCCAGCAAACCATTGGCCTTCTTTCTGAAGGAAATTGAATTTTGTGATGTTTCCCAGGCTTCAGTAACTAACTACAATATTTTGTTGATGTTATTCTCTATAAGGGATCTGGAGCATGCAAGGAGGGTAGAGGATACTTTCATATTTGTTGCAGTGGTAGCAGGCACGATTTTTGCCAAAGGACTAGCAAATTCTAGAATTGCAAGGAAAGCCCGCTCAAATTCGTTGAGGAGTTGTTTCATATTGGCATTTTCTGTCTCAATTCCTTGAATGGAATCATGAATAATGTCACTAGTTCCCTGGTGAAATTGGTAGATTTGGGATGACGACATTTCACTAAAGTTAATCTCTGCGCGAGATTTGCCTTTCTTGTTTGTTACATCTCTCTTTTCAATGACCAGACTTTTAGATTGGCTGTAAAAAATAGTTTTATGGATTACGAAGGATTCATCTATGTCAAAAAAGTTGATGTTCGATATTTCCACTACGGACGACCCAATTTTTTGCATGTGCTCAACTTCAATTTCAAGTTGCAGTTTTCCACTTTCAATTTGGGGTTCCTCCACCTGCCCTGCATTGTTTTTTCTCTTCTTCGCCAGTGGAATTTTGTCAGAACTATCAATATTTATGCGAGGAGGGTTCTTATCTCCCCCTCCATTCGAATATTTCTGGGTTTCTTTCTTAATGGGGTGGACTGTCGAAGCTATGCTTTGTGATGTCATGCTCTTACGAGTGCTGGCGGGGTACTGGGTACTCTTCTCACTGGACAATTTTCCATGTTGTCTGTACAATTCAGTGGCACTTTGCAATCTCTCTGCGTCGCAATCGACAGAAGCAGGATTGTTGTCGACATTGTTCCTATCTTGGGTCAGGTGTGTATGGATAAAAGAGGTGTTAAATACAACACCCAGTAAATTTTCTCGAAAAATGCCAATAGGGTCGAGCCCTTTTAGCCTTTCAACGTACGTTAGGTTCAATTTCTTGAAATGGGCGGAAAACTCATCAATCTTGTTGATGTTTCTACACACGAAGTCTCTGACTTTCTAGGGCAGAGGAATGAACTGTTTTTTTTTCTTGTCATGGAAAAAATGCAACCAGTGGTTGTATTGCCTTGCTATTTCTGGAACAAACATCTTGTCCGTGATGTGGCATGGAAGGAAGGAAGGATTTTCCTTAGAGCCAAAGACCATGAGGACACTGTGATTTTCCTCTTGCTCAAGTGTGCCCTTCCTGTTCAAAAACTTGGTTGCTTGGCCAGACATCCACGGAGCATCCTCGCCTAACAGAAAATCTTTGAAAAATGAGACAAAGCCATTAAAAACTTCATAAAAAAAATGGGAGGCCTTGTGTCTCCACAGTGCCTTGTGCCAGAATGTTACTGGGTCGAATCCACAGTTTATTTTATTGGAAAGAGAAAGTTTTGGAAATGGACAACAATACACAATTGTGAAAATCAAGTAGGATGACATATAAAATTGTTTCGATTATTTGAATCGTGAAAATTGGGAGTAGAGCTCAATCGAAATTAGCTTCCCCCAATAGAAAATGTAATTTTCCTTGACTGTGAAATACAAAATATAAATAATTATATGGGAAATGCTTGTTGTGGATGCATGTCCCATTATTCTTGTAACCAACCAAGCAATTTCCCGAAATGGATTTCTAAAGGAACTTACCTCCAGCCTTGTGATATCTTCAAGAACTGTTGTCGGGTCTTCGAGGAAGTCCGCTTAGATTTCCAACCCGTTATGATGTTTTTCTAGAAACTATTTGCAGTCTTGTCCTATGAACGTTAATGTTGGGTTCGGTAATTTTAACATCTAGCGGAAGAGCCGAGGCGACAAAGAAACAGGAGAATGGTCGCGCAGTGGAATAACTCTTTGGCCTGGAATATATTTTTCAATGCACCAAGAGACCACATCCTTAGAGTCAAAAACCTCAGGAATGCAGCCCGCACGGGCGATTCCAGAGGTCCAAATCACTTCGTTTTGGGCAGAACGGGATGAATAACAAAAGTATGCCCTGGACCACTGAAAGCTCTGGTCCTCTTGTGCGAACATATTTACTATATCTCCACAAAACTACTGTCGAAATGGTGCCACAAGTCTAAAAGAACGTTTATTTTTTCCAGCCGATGAATGAAATGAAAAGTTGGAAGGGATAATATAACCCTGCGCAAATTTTGGTCAAAAGCATGTGAATGGGAGATGTCCTCGAGACTTTCGTTGATTAATGGAAATTTGGATGGCTGTTGCATGATGCATTGTTAGCATTAAACAATACTAATTGCATACATAGAAATGCCAACACTTTGTATATTGCAATGAGCGATTAAGCATTGTAGATTTCTTGAGCGGCCCAGCACGAGGACGCATGTTGGAGATGAACAATCGGAAGGGACAAAATAACTCTCCACACATCTTGGTTTAATGCGTAATAATGGGATATCTCCTCGAGGTTTTCGGCCATTAATGACAATGTAGAGGGTTCCTACATGGTCAGCTATTAGCATGAAAGGTTTCTAATCACATAGTAAGAAAGTACGGAGGTCGCGAGCAGGGGAAAAAAGACAGCTACAAAATAGGGTTGCAACGTACAAGCGTTGAGGGTGAGGGCACGAGGGTCAAATTGTATGTCTCAAAACATTTTGAGTGCAATACGAGTAACAACGAAGAGGATATGGTAGGACAACTGGAAGCACAGGAAGTTAGTGGGGATGGAAGACAATGAGAGATACTTTGAAACATTTGTGAACAGTGGTAGAGTGACTACGCTGGAATTGTAGATTTCGTGAACCCGAAAATAGGAGAATCCAAAATAGGTTGAGAAGGTGTTTGCAAAGGAGGCGAGGTTCGGACCTTCTAATTGTATCGCTCGAACATTTGAATGCATAATATGTAACACGGAAGAGCGGACGATGTCGGAATCCGGTGGTCAATTTGTATATTGCGGAGAGTGCAATCCCAACTATTTCGTACCTCTGTGTCCAGTTGTCAGTACTAAGAGATAATTTAGTATTCAAAATAATTTTTTAGATACTGTTAGATAGTTCATAGGGACTAGCATCCGTAAACAATGGCAATCTCCACCCCACCAGTCCTGCATTTTGTGTGTCAATTTGTATATCGTGGAACTACGAGCATTGTTTGGAGGACACAGAACAATGAAAGTGCAATGTTGAGTCAGCCACTCTGCAGGTCTGCTTGTCAATTTGTATATTGAGGAATTGTGGGTGCTATTTGTAGGCCATGGAACAATGGAGGTCCAAGTTTGAGCCCGCTCGCCCGAGAACCCGCGAGCCAAAATGTCGCTAGATATCGAATGCGGAATTTGTACATCCTCTATAAAATATCATGGGAATTAGTACATGCTCTATAAGATATCATGTGCATACTTCATAGTCCCATAATATATGGGAAGAAAAAAAAGGGAAAAAGAATGGAGTAGTTAGCAGTGGAATTGTAGATCATGGAAATTTAGAGTGGAATATGTATATAACGTAAAAACATTGAAAGCATCGAAAGCAACAATGGTCGGTCGGATTCGTTGTCTGATTATATAAATGGAGATAAACATATGTCAACCCGCCAACGCTGGAGCTTCATATTTCATGAACCAGTAAACAGGAGGATGCAAAACAGGCTGAGAAAGTGTCTCCAAAGGAGGCGAGGCCCGAACCTTCTAATTGTATCGCTCCGAACATTGGAATGCATAATCTGTAACATGGAAGAGTGGACGATGTTGGAATCCGGTAGTCAATTTGTATATTGCAGAGAGTGCAATCCCAACTAATTCGTAATTCTGTGTCTAGTTGTCACTACTAAGAGCTATTTTAGTATTCAAAATATTTTTTTAGATACTGTTATACAGTGAAAAAATAAAAACTAAAATAATTTTTTAGATACTGTTAGATACTTCATAGGGATTAGCATCCGTAAACAATGGAAATATCCACCCCGCCAGTCCTACACTATGTCTGTCAATTTATATATCGCTGAACTGGGAGTGTTGTTTGGAGGACACAGAACAATAGTAGTGCAATGTTGACTTATCTAGTCCGTATGTGCGCTTGTCAATTTGTATATCGTGGAACTCAGGGTGCTATTTGTAGGGCACAGATCAATGGAGGCCCAATTTTGAGCCTGCCTGCCCGACGGAGAACCCACGATCCAAAATGTTGCTAGGTATGGAATGTGGAATTTTTACATGTTCTATAAAATATCATGTCCATATTTTATAGTCCCATAATACACAGGAACAAAATAAGGGAAAAAGGACAGAGAACTTCGTAGTGGAATTCTAGATAATACATGGGAAGAAGAGAAGGGAAAAAGAACCAAGTATCTCATAGAAGAACATCTAGTGTTTTCTTATTAATGCAAATGCTTGCGAATGCCTACTAAGTTCTCACCAGTTAACGCATAAAGTGCAGATCGCAGAAGTATCTTTTGTACCACTATGTCCACTTGCCACTAGTAAGAGCATTGCTGATGTATATGAGGAGGGACACGAAGTTGTTGGGGATGGAAAGCAACAACAAATACTTTGAACAGACTTACTGTATACAAGGAATCCGCGGTGGAATTGTAGATCATAGATGTTTTGAGTGAAAGATGTATATAGCAGAACGATAAGCAACTTGTTTTGCAAGCAGCATCACCGCAGCGACGGGCATAAAATTGGATAAGTATGAAAAGGAACAACAGTCGGTCAGATTCATCGTGCAAAGATATAGATGGAGATGTTAAGGCATGAATTGCAGATCACAAAAGTATCTTTTGTACCACTGTGTCCACTTGTCACTGGTAAGACCATTGTTGATGTATGTCAGGAAGGATGCGAAGTTGCTAGGTATGCATATCAGCAACAAATACTTTGAACTAAGTTAATGTATATGAGGAACCCGCAGTAGAATTGTAGATCACAGATGTTTTCAGTGCAAGGTGTATATAGCAAAACAATAATTAGCTGGGCTTGCAAGTGCTGGCCCCGCAGCGACGGGCATAAAATTGGCTAAGTATGGAATGGAACAGCGGTTGGTCGGATCCGTCTTGCAAGGATATAGATGGAGATGAAAACATGTCAGCCCACCGTTCATAGAAACACAACTAAGTATAAAACTAGAAATCCATAATGAATGGGAAAAGAAAAATAGGAAAAGAGATAAGTATCTGAGAGTCAGGAAAACCTTTTTTTTTCCGTTTATTAATGGCAATGTTTTCAAACCTCTGCTGGCTTCTCAATAGTAAAAGCATTAAGTGCACATCACTGAAGTTCTTTGCCTACAACATGTATATGACGAAACATGGGACATAGGTGCTGGATACCGCGAACCCGGGGCCTGGTGTCCAAATAACTGGCTAAGTATTGGCCAAGACGAAGTTTTGATATCTATTTCAATAGTATTCATACTAGTATCTATCAATGGAGAAATTTTTTGTATTTATCTGAATAGTATTCATACTAATAAATATTAATGGATTGTTTCTGTTTCAAATGCAAATGATCTCCCAATTTGAAAGATGCTCTTCGGCTCGCAAATTTCGTTGAAACCAGGAAAATTTTGACTGTAAGATGTACATAGCACAACAAGGAACATGAATTTGCATTGTGGTCTCAACGATATAAATTCCTTATATTCTATTCATCTTGTATTCATTGCAATGACATTAGCAAACAACAACTCTCCATAAACATCAATATCTAAATTAAATTAAAGGCAATCAAAATTTGTTGTGACTTTAAGTAATTAAAGCATAAATTGCAAACTACGGAAATCCTAGGCTACAAGATGTATATGACGGAACACTGAACATATTTGTTTAATACCGCAAACCCAAAAATAACTGCCTAAGCTTTGTCGGAGAGGAAGTTTTCTATATTTTTTCAAATAGTACTGATATTAGTATATATGCATGGATATTATCAGATAGAACAAGCTGCAATTTATCCAACATACTTCATAGGAACATTGCGTCAATAGTTCAGCTTCCTTGTTGTAACTAATGAATTCATTCTATTTACGGAACCCGAAGAATGGGAGCAGAACAAGTCCTCCAATTTCTTTCTTTAAACATAGATCCGACCCCACATAAGTATGGCCTATGAAAAAGTGTTTTTAAATGTAAAATGTAAAGAAAGAACAAACCAGATTTTATTTAGATTGAAGTAGTGAGCAACAAAAAGAAAAGCTTGTCCTTCATGTTTAACGAAACAGGGGAAGAAGGTACAAAATACAATTGAAACAAATACTATAAATTGGAAAATACTATTAAGAAACAAACTGAAATTATTCTATATTCAAATAAGATGTGTTAAAAAATACAGTTGAGGCTATTTGCAACAACGATTGCGATTTCGCCTATCGTTGACCAATTAAAGATATGTACATTGATGAAGCTTCTTCACACTTTTCTTGACGTTCAAATTCTTTATTCCTAAAAAATGAGTTGAATATAAATTTTGGGTTTTGTACTTAATCATTGCTATGAAGTACATCTATCCCAGTTTTTTGAATACCTTGTTTCTTCCAGATATGGCCTGCTTGCAATGGTTTCTTATTCACCATTCCATTCTTTGTCAAGTATTAATTTCCTTCTGCTGTCGAAAAGTTGGGGTTTAAGGTGTTTTCTTTGCAATGTTCCTGAGCATTCACATATGAGACAACTTAGAAATGCGATTCAGGCTGATTTCAAAGTGAACAGAGTAGTTTTATGTCACAACAGTTAAGGAAGGGGAAAAAAATTCAAGTATATAGTCACTGGTATTCTCCCTGTATTCGATCATCTTTTTGGTTGAGAATCCCTCTTGAGAATTTGTATGTGGAACTTCTTTTCTTTATTACAGTAAATTGGAAGAAACGTCCATCCCAGATGAAAAATGCAAATCTGTTGAGGTACATAAATTCTTCGGGTAGCTGAGCTATGGCAAGTGCATCAAATGCTGCAAAATGCATCAAAATATATCTTTCCTCATAGCGGGCGAGGTATGGTGGCCCACATAAAGGTCTGGAATGTTTGGAGGTGACGCCTAATATGTTGACTTTGTGACTACATCCAGAGGAAACCGAACAAACTTTGACAAATAACATGGAATTCTATCAAGTCGACTAGCAGAGCCACATGTAGGTCATCAAAGTATGAAATAGAAACTCTTGTAGTGATAATATGTCATTTTATCCACCCATACAGATTCTGTTACCAGCCTCTGAGGAAGACAAATACTTGTGCGATCTCTATAATTCGATACAGTGGCTAAATCTGTGTTGTTGGAAGAAGCTATATACTTAAATGAAGAACTATCTTGCAGGTGACCTAAAAATCCATTACAATTCCCAGCATTAAACAAAGAAGTTCAACAAACAAATTTCCAGGCAGCCTTTTCAACCAACCAAAGCATCGAACACAGGGAGAACACCAAACATACTTGTTCTTTTTTTTTCGTCCTTTCGTCCTTTCTCTTGTATAATAGACTTTTTTTTTACTCAAAGCTCACTTCACATAAAACCAGTCTCTCTTCTTTCATCTGCCCCTCGATCACATCTCTAAGTTGTCTTACATGTCCATGACCAGGAACATTAGAACGAAGGCACCTTAAACCGCAACTCTTTGATCATAGAGAGAAATGGAAATAAGTATTTAAAAGCAAGGTTGGATGGTCCTCCATGAATTTTGTGTTGATTCCTTTTAATGATAGATGTTCTCGATATTTGCAGTTATTAATGCCAATCTTTTTGAATATGTACATTGAATAGTGACTAGCAGCACGCATTAAAATTCCCATATTCGAGCAGATTCTCAAATCTGACATCTAAGATGTGCACAATATTAAAGAGGGACATGACGTGAAGGTCTCTGTAGGTCACACATTCGTGAACTATGCTGAATATTTTAAGAAAACTAAAATTGCACAAGCAAAAAAAATAAAAATAAAAAGTATTTTCGCCAATTCAAAATGCAGGCAAAAAGAAATTACTAGATCCCATAATATTCGACTGTCTATTCATTTTAATGGCAGATGTCCTCGAGCTTTCTAGTTATTAGAGTCCATCATTTCGAAATGCACAATATTAAAGAGGGAAATAACATGAAGGCCTATGTGGGCGACACGTTCGTGAACTATGCTGAAGCTTTTAAGAAAACTAGAAATACTAAAAAAAAAAAAAAAAAACCACTATTTTCGCAACTTCAAAATGCAGGTAAAAATAAATTGTCAGATCCCATAATATTCGCCTGTCTATTCATTTTAATGGGAAATGTCCTCGAGATTTTCAGTTATTAAATCCCATCATTTAGAAATGCACAATATTAAAGAGGGGCATGACGTCAATCCCTCTGTGGGCGACACCTTTGTGAACTATGATGAAGCTTTTAAGAAAAACTAAAACTGCAGAAGCAAAAAAAAGGAAATTTTGCAAATTCAAAATGCTAGCAAAAAGGAGCTTTCATAGGTAAAGCACTTTAGTACTCAATGTTCTTCAAATTCAATGACATTTTTATTATTTGAGTAAAGGGGAAAAAACATCTGAAAACCTAGAAGGAATGCCATATATGATGGACAACTCATTGGAAGAAGCCATAGCGAGAATGCAAATTGAGTATCTAATAACTGCGGAATTACGTTGTGTTTGAGTCTTCATCTTTCCCTGCATGTTCAAAATAAAAAACAAGGAAGGGTTGAATATTAGCCTGTCTATTTATTTTAATGGGAAATGATCTCGAGCTTTCCAGTTATTAAAGCCCATCTTTTCGAACCTGTCTGGTCGATTCTGACGTTTGAAAGCATATTTAATGTGTATTGGGAAGAACTGAATGTAGCGGGGATGGATCCCTATGTAACAGACGTTACTACTATTTTTTAGTTTTTGTCGACGAGCGTATGTAAAACGCACGTAAAGAAAAGTAGTTCGAAAATGCTATTTTTTTTGCACATGAGCCCTTGAAATTCAAATAGTCTGCAAGTCCGATTGTCTATTTGTATATCGTAGAACTATTCATGCTATTTGTAGGACATGGAAAAATAGTGGCCGAAGTTAGATCCCACCAGCCGGGGAACCCGCGATCCAAAAATTGCTTACTATTTTTTTGTGTGTTTTTTTGTCCACCAGGGTATGTAAAATGACATACGTAAAGTAAACTATTTCGACAATGCTAATTTTTTTGGACATGATGGCCTTCAAATTCAAATAGTCCGCAAGTCCGATGGTCAATTTGTATATCGGGGAACTCTCCGATTCTCAATTTTCATCCGCCCACCGCGAGAACCCGCGATGCAAAAACTAGCTAAGTATGAGGCGAGGGCTCCGTGCATGCTTTATATATGTAAGGTAGCTAGAGAGGTAGTGGGGGGGTCCAGAGGGTCCATAGTGATAATAGTGGAGGTCATTCAATGTAAGGTGGACTAGGTCCACTATATTATTAAATAAGGCCCACTAT
>JZKD02S1637313.1:647636-668884 GCA_000966675.3 Picea glauca
TAGGATCCATTGTATGGTGTTGCCCTACCTCAAGGGTTTTGGATATTTCTTGTGTTCATTGTTATGGTGAATGGTTTATGGTTTATTCTTGGTTATTTCTGAAGTATATTTGCAAGTCTGGTTTAGGTACTTAACAATATATCTACTTTACAAAATTACATATTTTCGATGTTTAATTTATAATGTCCAGGAAACCTATAATTTGATAAATTTCAATGTCTTCTGTCCAGGAGCCCTTCCTTTAAAGAAAACTAATTCGGAAATGCTAATGTATACACCATATTTTGATACCACCTATTCGCCAAGCCGTGTCCATAAAACTGGATAACTATGCAACCGAACGACGGCCAGTCGGAATGATCGTGGAACTCTCCATGCTATTTGCAGGGCACGGAAGAACAAAAGCCCAATTTTTAGCCCGCCACCTCGAGAACCCGTGATCATTAACCTATGTTGTTCAGGAAACCTATAACTTCATAAATTGCATTCTCTTCTGTCCAGGAGGTTTTTTTTTAAAGAAAACTAATTCGGGAAAGATAATGTATAGACCACACACGAACTATCATAGGATGCAACTGAATTGCAGTTGCTTGGAATGACCACAGAAGTGCGAGAAAGTAGATTCAAATGCAGTTTACAACAGGAAAGTAAAAGGGAGAGAGAGTTATATCTCCCACACAACAAAAGGCAATTTCATAACTATGAAACCGTAGTAACACAGAATCCATGGAAAAAGAATCGGCAACTATGAAATATATTTTGAGCTTGACAAAATCTGTTTCAAAGAATAACAGATGCAATTGACATCGTCTGCAATTCTTTACTCTGTTATTTTATCTTAATAAGCCCAATTTTCAGCCCGCCAGCCCCAGAAGCCACGATCATTAACCTATGCTGTCTAGGAAACCTATAATTTCATAAATTGCATTCTTGTCTGTCCAGGAGGCCTTCTTTTAAATAAAACTGATTCGGAAAAGCTAATGTATACACTGAACACGACCTATCATAGTTTGATAGAACCTATTCGCGAAGCCGCATCCATGAAACTGGCTAAGTACGCAACCGAACGACGATCGCTCGGAATGACCACAGAAACACAACAAACTAGATTCAAACGCAGTTTACAACAGGAAAGTAAAAGGCAAAGAATAGTTATATCTCCCCCACAGCGAAAGACACTCTCATAACTATGAAACCATAGTAACACAGAATCGATGGAAAACGCATCGACAGCTATGAAATATATTTCCAGGCTGACAAACTCTGTTTCAACGCGTAACAGATGCAATTTACATCGCCTGCAATTCTTTAGTCTGTTATTCTATCTTAATAGTATTCTATGCAAACCAAAGTGCAAAAAAATGTAATGAGAGATCCAACCGCAGATGCATCATCCCAACATTGAAAAACTTGGGCAAACAAGAAAAAGCACCAAATAAGAACCCAGCCAAAAAGCACCAAAAGGCTCAAGTGCAGGCGTAGGACCGGAGCCCTGCAAAGTTGAATCAAGAAACAATAAACAACATATAGCGAAGAAAGGAACAAGCAGTAACCAACTCCCCAGGAACAAGGCTCTTCCAATCGCGACTACAGAAACCCAAACGTGCAAACTGCAACAACACGAACAGGCAAGCAAGAACAACGAGAACATGCAAATAAGAAATCAGTGCCATGAAAAAAGAAAGCATGGACCAATGAACCAACAATGCCCCTGGAACATATAAATTTTAAAAACGGAAGAAAATGTCTTGTAACAAGCCTGTTAAGTAACCATTCAACACTACCAAGCTTGTTAGGTAAAAATTTAAGTCTGTCAGAAATGCACTATAAACATTTAAGAAAAAAACTCAATGTGGCAGGTCTCTGACGTATCCCAAATAAATTCATATATTTTTTGTAACAATAACTCAAACACCAGAGAATGTATTGCAAAGCCATACTTTGGATATGCCACCATATCAAACATTGCCATAAATTTACCTAGCATAAAATGTTAAAAAAAAAATTCGAATTAATGGTAGCATTAATCCACGTTCAACGAATGCATAACAAAATTTATGATTCAAAAATGACCATGTACTACCAAATACTTTGGAAATGCAAACATATTTTACATTGGGAATAGCGAAGGCAACAATAAGACCTCCAATCCTTTGTCCAATCAGATCTTGACAAACATGATACTTTTTATTATATAAAAATCGTTGTTTTCACTTCCCTTATTCCAACAATAGAAAATAGGTAAATATTTCTAGTCAACGCACAAGTTAATGCCAGGTCAACAATTTATCGATCGCTAAAGTCCCTCTATGCCTACGGCTGGGACTAATAACAAGATAACGAATTACTAATATTATAAACGTATATAGCAAAAAGAAATTCTAAAGATCTTAGTCACAAAGCATGTCAATATGGGTCACTCAATGATGACTCCCTTGGTTGAATTTGGTGGTCACATGGGACAAATCAACCACCACAATAATAACAATATGTGAGGTGAAGTGGAAATGATTGTGTTAAAGAAATTTAAGATAGATAAAATGGTGATTCTTAAGCATAAAAGAGATTCACCATAAATGTATGGCATTAGAAATTTGATGTTATGTGTTTTAAGTTAGGATCATGCAAAACATTAAAATTATAATATTATTTATGACAAGTTTATTTGGTGTTTAAGGTTTGCTACATAAAATCAGAGTAAACTAATCTTGTAGTAAATAAACAATTTTCTTGACTACAAATTTGATAAGAAATTAGGTAAAAATTCCAAGTATAAGTAAAGTTCTACATAATCAACCTATTACTTATCGGATTATAAATCAAGGTCAAGAAATTCCAAATTGATAATAACTCTAATTTTTATGTTATTGAATTCTAACCATTAAAAGAAAGTCGTTGTCTAACTATTCTACGGAATGTTTTTTTTCACCGGAATCCAACGACATAGACTTGTACGAAATCACTATTTTATGTTATTTAAAATCCATATCTGAATGCAAATATGGATTCAACATGCTTAAAAACCCTCGAGGCACTCAGATTATACATAAATAATCACTCAAATCTACGGATCTAACTATTTTTTGTTAGATTTCGAGCAAATGTCCCCGAAAAAAATCGTGGGAGAAGAGTCATTTTGTAGAATATTTAGACTACGACTTAAAATAAAGGCGTTGTCAAACTGTTTTACGAAATGGGGTTTTTTCTTCAGAATCCGATGACATAAACTTGCATGAAATCACTATTTTTTGTTATTTCAAATCCATATATAAACTCAAAAATGGATTTAGCATGCTAAAAAACCCTTGGGGCACTCATATTATATAGAAATAATCATTCAAATCTATGGATCTAACAATTTCTTGTCAGATTTTAGGAAAATGTACCCGAAAAAAATCATCGTAGAAGAGTCATTTCGTAGAATATTTAGACTACTACTTAAAAGAAAGGCGTTGTCTAACTGTTCTACGAAATGGTTTTTCATCGGAATTCGACGACATAAACCTGCACGAAATCACTATTTTTTGTTATTTAAAATCCATTTATGAATGCAGAGATGGATTCAACATGCTGAAAAACCCTTGGGGCACTCAGATTATACAAAAATAATCATTCAAATCTATGGATCGAATAATTTCTTGTCGGATTTCGGGAAAATGTCCCCAGAAAAAATCGTCGGAGAAAAGTCATTTCGTAGAATATTTAGACTACAACTTAAAAGAAATGTGTTGTATAACTGTTCTATGAAATGGTTTCTTCCGTCGGAATCCGACTACATAAACCTGCATGGAATCACTATTTTTTGTTATTTAAATTCCATTTTTGAATGCAGAGATGGATTCAACATGTTGAAAAATCCCTGGGGCACTCAGATTATACATAAATAATCACTCAAATCTATGGATCTAACAATTCCTTTCCATATTTCAGGCAAATGTCCTCGGAAAAAATCATCAGAAAATAGGCATTTCTTAGAATATTTAGACAACGACTTAAAAAAAGGGTGTTGTCTAACTATTCTACAAAATGGTTTTTTCCGTTAGAATTCGATGACAAACCTGCACGAAATCACTATTTTTTTTTAATATTTAAAATCCATTTTTGAATGCAAAGATGGATTCAACATGTTGAAAAACCCCTAGGGAACTCAAATTATACAGAAATAATCACTCAAATATACGGATCTAACAATTTCTTGTCATATTTCGGGCAAATCTCCCTAGAAAAAAGTGTCGGAGAAGAGTAATTTCGTAGAATATTTAGACTGCGGCTTAAAAGAAATGTGTTTTCTAACTGTTCTACGAAATGGTTTTTTTCACTGGAATTCGACGACATAAACCTGCACGAAATCACTATTTTTTTTTTATTTAAAATCCATTTATGAATGCAGAGATGGATTCAACATGCTAAAAAACCCCTGGGGCACTCAGATTATACATAAATAATCACTCAAATCTATGAATCTAACAATTTCTTGCCAGATTTCAGGCAAATGTCCCTGGAAAAAATCGCTCGAGAAGAGTCATTTCATAGAATATTTAGAGTATGGCTTAAAAGAAAGGCATCGTCTAACTATTCTACGAAATAGTTTATGTCGCTGAAATTCGACGACATAAACCTACACGAAATCACTATTTTTTTGTTATTTAAAATCCATTTCTGAATGCAAAGATGGATTCGACATGCTGAAAAACCCTTGGGCCACTTAGATTATACATAAATAATCACTCAAATCTAGAGATATAACAATTTATTACTTGATTTCAGGCAAATGTCCCTGGAAAAAATCATCAGAGAAGAATAATTTCATAGAATATTTAGACTACGACTTAAAAGAAAGAAGTTGTCTAACTATTCTACGGAATCATTTTTTTCGTCGAAATCTGACGACATAAACCTGCACGAAATCACTATTTTTTTATTATTTAAAATCCATTTATGAATGTAGAGATGCATTCAACACGCTGAAAAACCCTTTGGGCACTCAGATTATATGGAAATAATCACTCAAATATACGGATCTAACAATTTCTTACTGGATTTCAGGAAAATGTCCCCAGGAAAAATCGTTGGAGAATAGTCATTTCGTAGAATATTTAGACTACGGATCAAAAGAAAGGCATTGTCTAACTATTCTATGAAATGGTTTTTTTCGCCGGAATCTGACGACATAAAAATCCACGAAATCACTATTTTTTGTTATTTAAAATCCATTTTTGAATGCAGAGATGGATTCAACATGTTGAAAAACCCCTAGGGCACTCAAATTATAAAGAAATAATCACTCAAATCTGTGGATCTAACAATTTCTTGATGGATTTCGAGCAAATATCCCTAGGAAAAATCATCGGAGAAGAGTCATTTTGTAGAATATTTAGACTACGACCTAAAATAAAGGCGTTGTCTAACTGTTCTACGGAATGGTTTTTTTCGTCGGAATCCGACGACATATACCTGCACGAAATCACTATTTTTTGTTATTTAAAATCCATTTTTGAATGCAGAGATGGATTCAGCATGGTGAAAAACCCCTGGGGCACTCAGATTATACAAAAATAATCACTCAAATCTACGGATCTAACAATTTCTTGTTGGATTTTCGGAAAATGTCAAAAAATAAATTGTCGAAAAAGAGTCATTTATTAGAATATTTAAACTACGACTTAAAAGAAAGTAATTATCTAACTATTCTACGAAATTGTTTTTTTCACCGCAAAAAACTACATACCCCTTCCTTCTTTGGAAAGTGCATATTTAAAATACATCACTTTGACCATCGTACATCCCCGTCATTTTGCTGCTCCGCATTAAAAGTGAGATCCCATTTATCAAACTTTCACATGTCCTGCATCCTAATACTCAGGCTTATGTCATTATTGTTCATGCCAAAATTTGGACCATATTCTTTATGCTCTATATTTAGAAAAAAAAATTGTTTTAAGAAACTCCCGTCAAATAAAATGTCAGCCATGTGACAAAGGCTTCACGAGCAAATGTATATTTGTATTATTATCAAATTTTAACTTAAAGGTTCACAAATGTATTATATATTTAAATAATGAGTCGGATGTGTAAAGTGATCCACCCATTCGAAGCAAAGCAAATGAAGCAATAAATAAGCTCAAAAGATCTAAAGGGAAAAAGGTGTGGGTGTGAAATAAGGAATAAGTATTTTGTAGTTTTGAGGTGTAAATTAATTGGTTTGTGTGGAGTTTAGTTTTTATTAGGTCACAACTTCAAACTTCATGGGGAGGGGTTGAGGATGGTAACTATTTGTGGGGGTAAAAACTATCCTAAGGAGCGTTAAGGCTCTACACAATCCTGTATTTTTTCATTTTTTGAAAGGGTGTATACATTTTTATTTTACAAAAGGATAGGTGGTGAAAAGTAAATATGTAGATTTGTAATACACAAATTTACATCTTCACATTTTGGTGTGGGTAGTAGAGGGGTGAACGTGTGCACTTACTATACATATCTTATCTTCTTAATATTGGGAAGTGAAGGTGTACACACCTTCACCCAAGAGAGTGGGTGGGTTGGTGGTTATGTGGGTACCCCCAACATCCACACTCCCATGCCTTCACCACATAATCTCCCATGGGTGAAGGTGTGTACAAAAAATTTATACCTTCACTCTAACCACTCACCCTACTCCTCAACACCCTTATGGAAAAATATTCTTCAATGTTGTGGTGTGGTATTACCAGTGGGGTTACCTCAACATCCACGCTCCCATGCCTTAACCACTTAATCTCCCATGGGTGAAGGTTTGTACAATAAATGTAGACCTTCACTTTAACCACTCACCCTACTCCTCAAATGTAGCATCCCTAGTCTTAATCCCCACGAATTATAATGCAATTGTATAAATGTGAATTAGGTTTGTGAGCCAATGTGTTGGGGCGAAGAGCTCATATTGATTTAATGTGGCCACAGGCCGAATTGAATATTATGTGCATGGAATAATTAATAAAATTAATAATCACTGGTTGTGATACAAAAGGAATAAAAATGATGGGGGGCTAGGATTCCACAAGGGAAAGGGGGTCCAAGAGGGAATTATTCATGGGTATTAATCCAACCCATGAGTGTTCCCAAAGCTAATCATTTAACTCATGTAAGAGGGTGGGTATGAGAGGTCACATCCCATAGTTATTGGGGAGCATGGGATGAGGTACAATCATCCTTGGGAAGAGTGAGAGTCAAACAACCAAGGGAGAAGAAGGAAAATTCATATGCAGAATGGGGAAAATTTTTACATGCAATTACTGGGAAGCAAAGGGAGAGATGAGGGCTAGGAAGAGCACCAACCATGGTATACTTGAAGGCATCCATTGCTTGGCTATGTTTTCATGCTGATAAAAAAGCATGTGTGCTTGTAAATTAGGTTGTAATCTTGTAGTATGATTTCCTGTTGAGGAAATGTCTCAGGAGCCTTGTGAAGGCTTCTATGAGAACACCTTGGGCAGTTGAGAGTTCCTGAAAGTTCCTAGCTGAGAGTTCTTGGTTGACTGAGTGGATTGGAAGCCCTGCTAAATGTATGATACAACTTGAGGGACTATGAGAGGTGAAGGGAGTACATTCCTTAGGTAGTGTAGGTTGTGAGGAAGAGAGTTGGAGGAATGAGACTGATGTGGGAGAAGAACCTGGGTTTTGGGGCTGTTGTGTGTGGAGAGTAGATGACAAATAGGTTGGATCTCCTTATGGACTCATAGCCTCAGCTCGGGAGTGGTCTGTTGTGAGAGAAAATCAATAGCTGGGAGGTTCATCCTTCGTATGAAACTTGTTGGTTAATCATTAACAAAAAAGTGTTGTTGTTAATTTCTTATGTTATTCCACTATGTAAATGGTTTAGATGAATGTTGGGTATTTTTTTGTTGCTTGAATAATTGCATTCACGATTTTCTTTATGTTGTTAGATGCATTTAGAACTGTGGTATCAGTCAAAAGGTAAAATTTGTGTGTGATCTATAGTTGGTTAGCTACATGAAATGAATTAGCAGTAAACACTAATGATGTAATGAGTTTTCACACGTAATGTTGCTCAGCTAGAGGCTAGGTATGTTACATTATGATATCACAGCTTCTGGTTCAAACATTGAGCTTGTATGGGCCAAGAACCAGTGTGAATTGGGAAAATTCCTTGCTGCAGATTTCGATCTGTGCAAACTTGGGGAAAAATGGTGAAAAAAATCAGAGATAAATCCTCAAATTCGTGAGCGAGATTCGAGTTTAAATGAATCAAAACTGTTTAAAAAATTTAATGGAGTCGATATGTAGAGTTGCAGAGATAAACTCAACTTTAAAGGTAATTGTAGTGTTTTACAAAGTTTAGTAAAACGATGGTCAAGAATGTATTTGATGTCAATATCAACGACCCACATTCACTTTAATAAATTTAAAAAGTCATAAGTTTTCAGTTGTTTGAAAGGTTGAGTAGATCAACGACTGATATTTATTTTTGATGGTTGGGAAGTTGAAGCAGATCGACGGTCTAGATTAGTTTCATTCGTTTGGGATATGGAGTCGATCGAAGGTCAATAAAATCTTGGCTTGGAGATCGAAGGACTGAATTCATGGGGGAATCGGTCAAAATTTCTATGTATTAGAAATTCAACAAGAGAAACGGTCGATGGTTGATGGTCGGGTTAGCTGAATTGGTGAAGAGTTTGGTTCGGATAGAAGAAATCTGTAATGGTAAATGACCGATGGCTGATAGTCAGGCGTCGACATAGTTGGATGAAGTTGGTAGATCAATGAATGAGATCATTTCCTAATGGAAGATCAATGGTCCAAGTCCGTTGAGGATTTGGATGAAATTTTCTAAGTGTTTGAGTTGGCCCAGAGAAATCGTCGACAGATCGATGGGCCGATGGTCGGGCGTTGACCAATTCAAGGAAGTGTTTTGATCAAACAAGAGAAGTTGTTTATGAACGATGGAACGATGATTGGGTGTCAGTCGATTCAACAAATCATTTGATCAAGTAATAGGAGGCGCCGATGACAGATGGGCTGATAGTTGGGAGTTTACCAAATTGGCGAGGTGTTAGGGTTGTCCAAGAGAAATGGTCGATGGTTGATGAAGGAAATAGGGTGATGATGTGTCATGCCACATCACCATCCATGTTTCATGCCATGTTAGCTAGGTTGACACATCATGATGATGTGTCATGCCACATCAACATCCATGTGTCATGCCACGTCAAAAGTTTACACGTTAGCYGAGAAGTGGTCAATGGTYRATGGTCGGGTTGGATGAAYTGAASAMGTGTTTCTTCAATCAACRGGGATTGTCAACGATCGACGACTGATGGTTGGGTTGGCYAKTTTAGCGATGTGTTACAAGTCRTTTCYAAGAKAAATGATYGAYGRTCGATGGATCAATGGTTAKACATCGACCGAATTGGTGAGGAGTTTCATTTTCCAATGAAAATCACYGAYGATCGACRATCGATGGTCGGGTTGGCCRGTTTAGCGTTGTGTTGCAARTTGGTTGTCAAGGGAATGGCCGAYGACTGACGRTCRGGWCAGAATTTGGGAAAAATGTTGCGTGCAYCCAAAGGAAAGTGTCAATCGCCGATTGTYGATGGAGCTCAGATCAATGACTGAGATCTCACCTGATTTTAATATCAACAACTTAGATTTAAAATGTTGTTATAACAATAAAGTAGTTAGTTTTATATAAAAAAATTCAAAATTTTCATATTTTTTAGGGTCATTAATTTGCGGGGCGATTTTAAGGCCCTAAACAACGTTTTTAGACAATCAAAACCCATGAGGTACACTTTGTCTTTGCAGTTCAAATAATATGACTCAGAGAGAACTATCCAACAAGCTAATATATTCTCAAAATGAAGCTCGTATGAGAAAGTTACAATTGAAAACAATTAAGGTAAAATTTTGGCACTAGTTTAGTTCTAGAGGGCATAACTCCTAGCTCATAAGTATGTTTTGGGAACAAGAGCATCCTATTAAAATCTTATGAATCATAGAATATAGATGTGGATCTATATTTGGAATATGGGTATGTAAAAGTGTGGAGGAAGAGAAAGAAGACACATGTATCATACATGACCAAAAATGTAAAACAATCAAAACTTTTGTGAGCCGTAACTAGCAGTTCAAAGACGGTTAAGGGTGAAATTGTGACAGATTATTTAGAGGTTAGTAATGGAAATACTCAACTGATATTCTACCAAAATCCCAAAGGAACTGGTGCAGGGAAGCATGAACACAGATAAAATTGCTAAGCGCCCAAAATAAAGTCGATAGGGGAAAAGTTGTCATTTCTAGGTTGCTGTAGATTTTGACTAGAGAATCAATTTGCCAATCTTAGAGTTGTTGTGATTTTAATGTTAGAAATTTTATATGTGTTATGCAAGAAATTTTCCTTTGTTCCTAACATAATTAACTCTGTAGGTGGCCAAATTTGGTGTTTAAGATTATTTTGCACTTGAGAAAAGGTGCACCAAAGAGGTAAATTGACAATATTTAATTTTTTGTAAATGTCTGCTTAGTGATTAGAATTAAGAAAGAAAGTAGTCATTGGAAAGATATTGGATAGGATAATCCAGATATCCACTCAAAATTTGGTTTTGATCCAAATAATTCTCAAGGAATCAAAAGGAATGTTTCTGGTGAACTTGAAGGACACCATTGAGTAGAATGGGAATTTTAGGAAGCCATAACTCTTGGATCATAAATTGGATTGAAGCATTAGTATGGTAATTGGAAGGGTAACCTAGAGGATATCCTGGTATAAGGCCTAATTTATCCAAGGGAGCAATAGGTTTCTCCATACAGTTTCAGGTTAAAGTGGAATTAGATTCCATGAACCGTGTAATTACTCAATTTGAAGTTTTTTCCAAATAGTGTCAAAGTTTGGAGAAACTTTCCCAGGTGATAGACGTGAGTGCCAAAGGTGATTGTTTTGTAAGGAAGAGTGTATATGCTTAGGATATTTCCTATGAATAACTATAGATACACACTTGAAGTTAAACAACTTAATAATGGGAAAAGGTGGCTAAGCTTCTTAAGAAGGCATTGCTAATTAATAGAGGAACACTCTAGCAGAGAGTGTTGTGTGAAGGGATTTGTAGCAAGAGGATCAGAGACGACAATTGATCATTGTGTGGTTATATTATAGATTAATTTATAGGTCCATTTGATAGGGAAACATGTCAATCTTATATAGTTGGTTGAAGCATCCAAGACTTGCAAAAGGGAAGTGCAGGGTTGTATAGCAGGTGATGAAGGATTGGAAAAGGTCTAAGGAATCGCAGAGGAGTGGATTGCAAATGAGAATAAAAATAGGTTCTCACATAAGGTATGAATCCAACATGTGAGGAATGTCATGAACATTTACAATGAGTTAATAAGAACTCCATAGCCTTGAAGGGAGAAATGTAGTGAAGCCTGCAAATCTTGCTGCAAGAGAAGGAAAAAGGATACCATGAGATGAATTGTGACTCATGGATGGATGAGTCATCTCTATGTGCAAGCATAGGGATATATGAAGAAGGAACTATTAGATATGATCTAACAAAGTTTGTCTAAATAATTCAGGATAAGAAGCCACTTATGTCATCTGAGTGTGTAACAAAAGTAGGGTACAAGTGAAAATGGAGGGTGTAGAATTTCCATTTGGAGAATAGTAGTATTGAATGGCCAAGCAATGCTTCATGGTGAATCACTCAATGAAGTGAAGAGAGACATTTAAAATTCAACAAATCCATGGATGACAAAGAGTATTAAAAAGATGGCATAAAATAATATTTCAGAATATTGAAATGCCAAGAAATGATAATGGTATTTCAAGACCGTTTGGGCCAAGGAATGGAGAGTGGTTAATTAGATTATAGTGCTAATGTTCAGTTGGAGAAGTGATCCAAATTTTATGAGAAAAATGAAATGAATACATTTTATTAAAATATGCTTAGCACATAATAACAGAGATACAGTAAAACTGATTTTTTGCTGAATTTGGCCCCGACTGAGCCACTTGCCTTGGTGCAGGAGCTTCCCTACTTTGACAACTCGATAAAGTTGGATCCTTTGTTGTCGGGTTCCCTTTATCTGTGTGTCCACAATCTGATCACTGTATTCCTTTTGCATGTAGTCAGAGTTGAGCTCTGTTGGTGTCAACTGCTTTGCTATCTTTGAGGTGTCCAATAACGGTGGGAAATATGGTCGAAGGAGAGCCACTTTGAAGAATGGGTGCAGGCCAAGGAAATGGAGAATGTTGAGCACAAAATAATTGTCAACCACAACCTTGGTGATGGTGTATGGCCCATACCAGAGTGGGCGAAGCTTTTGATGGGGCTTTGTAAGACATTCTTTCTGCAAGTGCAAGAAGACTTTGTCACCCACCTGAAACTTATGTGGCACCCGATGTTGATCATGGCGTTGCTTGTACTTGGCATTGGACTTCTGTAAAATATCCTGAACCTATTGGTGGATGTTATGGATCCTCTCAATGAACCAGGTGGCTTTGTCGGCTTCTGGTGGAGCAAGAGATGAGTCAGCCGAGGTGTTCGCCAGGGGTAGTGCAGCATCCATGGGGCCCAATGGTTGGAATCCCAACCCCACCTGAAAGGGGCTATGTCCAGTTGAGCCATGCAGGGCTCAGTTGTAGATATGTTGGACATAGGGAATATTCTCATCCCATGTGTGGGGGTGCTTGGAATTGTACATGCACAGGATATGTACGATCATCTGATTGACGACCTCAGTTTGGCCATATGTCTCGAGGTGGAAGGAAGTGGATTTGGTAAGCTTGGTATCCAGTAGCGACCATAGGACCGACCATAATGTGTTGAGGAACCGACTGTCTCGATCTAAGACAATGGTTTGTGGGATCCCAAAGTGTACCTAGACGCGTTCAAAGAAGATCTTGGCAGTGGCTTCTGCAGTGATGTTCTTCTTACAGGCGGCCATAATCGCCATCTTGGAAAATCAATCAACAACCACAAAAACGTAGTCATTGCCCCTCTTGGTGGACAAGAGGCCTGACATCATGCATGATTTTAAGGATGAAAATTTATTTTAAAATGTGGAAACCTAGGCGAATCTTAGTAATGTTTCATATGCCAACTATAAATGTTTGGCGATATTTTTGTAAAAATATTCAAATTTCTAAGGATTTTCTATAGTTTGTATAACATTTTGGTGAATTTTAAGGTAAAATAATTTTATCCTATAGCATTTGGGCAAATCATTTTTAGAATAGCCAATCTCTTTTTTGGAAAAACCATGGAAAATTAGCCCATGAGCGAAATTTATCCCCTAAAATCATCCTTGCCTAACATGTAGTCCATGGATATGGATTCCCACGACCTGTCAGGAGTAGGAAGAGGGGTGTACAGGTCCTATATCTTAGTGGTCAGTTTGGCCATAGCACAGGCGGTGCAGGACCTGATATACGTTCCGACATCCTGTCGAAATTTTGACCCGTAGAAATGTTTTTGTAGCCTTGCCACTGTCTTTTCGATGCCAAAGTGTCCTTCCATCCGACTGTAGTGATCTTACCAAATCAGCTTCATGGGCTCGCTTGATGGAATTAAGAGATGGCCCAGACGGCACAACAAATTGTCCTGAAGATGGAAATTAGCGACCACTGAGTTTGCTCCCAACATTTGGTAGGTGGTGGAGAAGTCAAGGTCTACTCATAGAGGTGGGGCCATCCAGAGGTCTCATGGCCACAAGAGTCTAACACCGTGGTGAGTGCGGCGACTAGAGGTCGACTGAGGAAATAAACAACTCTGTTGTTAATTATTGTTTTATACTTGATGTTGAGGTGGAACTGTTGTAAGTATGTGGACCACTTCCGATGGCGGTCATTCTACAATTTTCCTTGGGTCTGCATGAACTGTAGTGGTTTGTGATCAGTGTGGATGATTGTCTCCTTCCCCATAATGTAATATCTCCACTAGCGGCAAGATTTCACAATGGAGTACATTTCTTTGTTATAAGTAAGGTACTTACATAAAACATCTAATAGTGTTTCACTATGATACGCCATGGGGTGGTCGTGTTGAGTGAGAATGGCACCCACAACATAGTTTGAAGCATCTATCTCGATCTCAAAGGGATGTTGCAGGTCTGGTATTAAAGTACCGGGGATGAGCACAAACGCTACTTCAATTCATAGAAGGCTTGTTGTTGGGATAGACCCCACACAAATTTTTCCTTACCGCCACCCCTGGTTACTTGGCTGAGGGCCCATGTGATATGAGAGAATCCCAACACGAACTTGCGATAGAAATTGGTGAGGCACAAGAAGCTCCGAAGCTTAGTGAGCGTGGTTGGAGCTGGCCAGTCACAGATGACTTGGATCTTGGCTAGATCCACATGCACACCATGTTGATCAACATTTTAGCCTAAGTAATGGACCCTGTCCCTGCTGAAGGAGCATTTTTTCAAGTTTGCATATAGTTTGTGTTGCCGCAGGGTGTGCAGAACCTGTTGAATATGCTGCAAGTATTCCACCCAAGTCTTGTTGTAGATGAGTATGTCATCTAGATACACCACTACAAAAGTATTGTTAAAAGGTCGCAGGATATCATCCATCATCCTCATTAAAGTTGTTGGAGAATTTGTCAAACAAAAGGACATGACCAACCATTCAAAAAGACCTTATTTTGATTTGAAGGCAGTCTTCCATGCATCTGTATGTTCTATTGGGACCTGATGGTAGCCGGACTTCAGATCAATCTTATTGAAGTATTTGGTCCCTATGAGCTGATCAAGGAGGTCGTCAATTTGGGGAATCAGGTACCGGTTCCAGACTATAATTTTATTCAGGGCCCGATAATCAATGCAAAGTCGCCAGGTCCCATCTTTCTTCTGCACTAGTACGATTGGGTTCCCACAAGGCGATGAGATGGGACATATGTGCCCCTTGTGGAGTAGTTCCTGGATCTACCTTTTGATCTCCTCATTTCTAACAGAGAGTGATGGTAGACCGATCCATTGAGTAGAGGTGCACCTGGGGTCAGATCAATGGGATGCTTGACCTAGTAGTGCATAGGTACCCTGGTAGGAGAGGAGAAGATATATGAGTATTCTTCCACGATCTTATCCACTTGCTTCTGTTGTGTGGAGAGATCAGTTATGGAGGCCTTGGATGTGGCTGCGATATTTCTCTTACTCTGAGAGTAAATTACGAATAAGAAAAATTTTCCCGGTCTGAGAGATGACCTTCCTGCATTGTTTGGCAAAGATCAAGGAAATAACACTAGGATAGACTGCCTCGGGTATCCTATACAATTTCTTTTTCAAAGTAATAATAACACTATGAGGCCTAGACTCATACACAACATGATGTTTCCATAAATAAGGTTGGACCAAAATAACATTACAAACTTTGAGAGTAGCAACATCATACAATACCTCGTCTTTGAAGGGCTTGATGTCGTATGACATTCGACATTGTTGGATGACGTGAGATCACTTCCTTGGTGGAGCCATCCATTGGTGTAGGATTGCAGGTGCGACATTGTTGGCAGGGCCAACCACTTGAACAACTCTGTTGAGATGAGGCTCTTCTGGCTACCACTATCAATTATGAAGTGCAACAGGGTGCCTTTTACCCACATCTATGAATGGAAAAGGCATTCGCTTTATTTTGGATCATTTGGTTCACCAGGCTAGAGCTTAGTTGTAGAAACAATGGCAATGGGTTCCACGTCAATGATCCATATTCCCCTTTCTAGTTCTAACTCAGAGTCAGAGCCCGCATATGATTCAGAGGCTTTCACTTCGACCACCAGCGACTGATTTGAGCGATAGTCAACAATGTTATGCCAAGGGATCTTATGGAAGTTGCACCACTTCTCGGTATCCTTCTTTGTCTTTCTGGTGTCTTTCTTTGCTTGTATCTTGGACTGGTTGTCCTGATATTATCAATCTTTTCTCTGTCCTTTGTTCTGTAGTTTGGGTCCACCCTTTCCTGGTTTTTTCTGTGAGGGGTTCCTAGGCCCAAATTTTCGCATCTTTTGTTTGTTCTTCTGCTCGATTTTGATGACATATCGATAGGCCTCGCCCAAGGATGATATGTCCAAAAAATCCATTTTGGTCTGGATGTATCTATACACATCACCACGATACTTGAGCACCAGATGTCGCTATGAATCTTTGATACCCATCTTGGTGCGCAGGGTATGGAATATATTTGTGAAATCTGGCACTGCTTGGTCTCTTTCTTGCCGTAGTGTGGTCCATTTGGTATACAAGTCGTAATAACTTATGAAAGGGTAGTATTGTTTCTTAATAGAATCCATGAAGGATTCCCAGGTGTCCGCGACTGTAAATAATGAGGGTTCCTCTGTTTCCTTTTGCTCACAGAAAGTTTCCCACCAATCTTTGACATGGGGAATGAATTTGAGGAGTGCAAAAGCAATTGTTCCTCTATTTCAAAAGTTATGGACAAAAAAATACCCTTCTAGTAGATTCAACCACTTGTCTACAATGTCTTCCTCTATCTGACGTTCAAATATAGGAATATCGAAGTTAATTTGTACCTTGAAGGGGCTGGCGCCTCCGCTTGAGGAAGATGCATCGCATGTTGGTAGCTGTCGAAGGATTTGCGTGAAACTATCCATCATATCGTTCCTTTGTTGCATGAGGCATTCCTCAAGAAACATTTTGAAAGGATCTCCTGTCCCACCATCTTTGTTTTCTCCTGCCATGAGAGGTCGTTTGGGCGTGGGATATCTTTTGTCCTCAAGAGAAACAAGCTCGAGACCCAATTCTTTGTACCTTGACCTCGTTGGAGACATGCATTAAGGAAACAAGGAGCAGACCGATCTGATACCACTGATCCAGATTTTATGAGAAGACCGAAATGAATACAGATTATTAAAAGATGCTTAACACAGAATAACAGAGATACAATAAAACTAGTTTTATATTCAATAAGGAAATAAGTTGAAACTGTAAAATGTAGCGGAAAACAAGCTTGATGGAATGGTAGCGGCTTATCTCTGAGAAGAGATGTGACGGCTGCACTCATTCACAAGAAGATGATTACAATGAGGCTCTAAAGGAATTTTTACAATAAACAGGAATGTCAAAAACCCTAGACATCCAAAACCTTAACCCTAGGAGATGAAATTCCAAAAGTCATGTGGGCCCCGTTTGGGTAAGTTACTACATTAACTTCCCAGGGTTGTAAATTTTTCATACGATCTCCGTTTTAGGCGCACGATAGCCCATTTGAAAGGTCTATCCAAGGATTCCACAAGGGAGAGGGGGTCCATAAGGGAATTATTCATGGGTATTAATCCAACCCATGAGTGTTCCCAAAGCCAATCATTTAACTCATGTAAGAGGGTGGCTGTGAGAGGTCACATCCCATAGTTATTGGGGATCATGGGATGAGGTACAATCATCCTTGGGAAGAGTGAGAGTCAAACAAGCAAGGGAGAAAAAGGAAAATTCGTATGCAGAATGGGGACAATTTTTACATGCAATTATTGGAAGGCAAAGGGAGATATGAGGGATAGGAAGAGCACCAACCCTGGTATACTTGAAGGAATCCATTGCTTGGCTATGTTTTTATGCTGATAAAAAAGAATGTGTTCCTGTAAATTAGGTTAAAATCTTGTAGTACGATTTCTTGTTGAGGAAATGTCTCAGGAGCCTTGTGAAGGCTTCTATGAGAACACCTTGTGCAACTGAGAGTTCCTGAAAGCCCCTAGTTGAGAGTTCTTGGTCGACTGAGTGGACTGGAAGCCCTGATAAATGTATGATACAACTTGAGGGACTATGAGAAGTGAAGGGAGTACATTCCTTGGGTAGTGTAGGTTGTGAGGAAGAGAGTTGGAGGAATGATATTCATGTCGGAGAAGAACCTAGTTTTTGGGGCTATTGTGTGTGGAGAGTAGATGAAAAATAGGTCAGATATCCTTGTGGACTCATAACCTCAGCTCGGGAGTGGTATGTTTTGAGAGAAAATCAATAGTTGGGGGTTTCATCCTTCGTATGCAACTTGTTGGTTAATCGTTAACAAAAAAACGTTGTTGTTAATTTCTTATGTTATTCCACTATGTAAATGGTTTAGATGAATGTTGGGTATTTTTTTGTTGCTTCAATAATTGAATTCACGATTTTCTTTATGTTGTTAGATGCATTTAGAACTGTGGTATCAGTCAAAAGGTCAAATTTGTGTGTGATATATAGTTGGTAAGCTACATGAAATGAATTAGCAGTAAATACTAATGATGAAATGAGTTTTCACACGTAATGTTGCTCAGCTAGAGGCTAGGTACATTACATTATGGTATCACAGCTTTTGGTTTAAACATTGAGCTTGTATGGGCCAAGAACCAGTGTGAATTGCAAAAATTCCTTGCTGCAGATTTCGGTCTGTGCAAACTTGGGGAAAAATGGTGAAAAAAATTAGAGAGAAATCCTCAAATTCGTGAGCGAGATTCAAGTTTAAATGAATCAAAACTGTTTAAAATTTTTAATGGAGTCGATATGCAGAGTTGCATAGATAAACTCGACTTTAAAGTTCATTTTAGTGTTTTATAAAGTTTAGTGAATCGATGGTCAAGAATGTATTTGATATCGAGATCAATGACCCACATTCACTTTAATAAATTTAAAAAGTCATAAGGTTTCAATTGTTTGAAAGGTTGAGTATATCAATGACTGATATTTGTTTTTGACGGTTGGGAAGTTGAAGCAGATTGATGGTCTAGATTAGTTATGGTTGTTTGGGAGATGAAGTTGATCGACGATCAATAAAAGCTTATCTTGGAGATCGAAGGACCGAATTCGTTGGGGAATCTGTCGAAATTTCTAAGTATTGGAAATTCACCAATAGAAACGTTCGATGGCTGATGGTCGGGTCAGCCGAATTAGTGAAGAGTTTGGTTTGGATAGAAGAAATCTCTAATTGTCGACGATCGTTGGCGGATGGTCGGGTGTCGACATAGTTGGATGAAGTTGGTAGATCAATGACTGAGATCATTTCCTAATGGAAGATCAATGGTCCAAGTCCATCGGGGATTTGGATGAAATTTTCTAAGTGTTTGAGTTGGCCCAAAGAAATCATCGACAGATCGATGGGTCGATGGTCGGGCATCGGCCAATTTGAGGAAGTGTTTTGATCAAACAAGAGAAGTTGTTGATGGACGATGGGATGATGATTGGGCGTTAGCCAATTCAACAAAGAATTTGATCAAGCAATAGGAGGCGACAATTACAGATGGGCTGATGGTTGTGAGTTTACCAAATTGGTGAGGTGTTAGGGTCCTAAATCGCACATAGGTAGAACAATATATTCAGATGTAATAAAGGTCAATATTAATAAGGCCTTTCAATAAAATAGAATAAGGCAGATGTAAGAAGACCTAATAGAAGATTCCGCTTCTAGAAGGATCTTCCTCTAGATGCTTCTTTTTAGTATGAATTCGAGTCGAGGGTATGAGAACCACAACTTGGATATTATTGTAAAAGAGCTCTTCTCAACTGTAGGTTGTCCCCTCGAAGAGGCCCATGAACATTGCTTTCATATTCAAAGTGTTATTTCTGTTATTCTTCTCATATCATTTCAGTACTATTGTGGTGAATTTTCTGGTTATATTACTGTTATTCTGCCATTTCTAGCATTTTATTTCTGTTCTGCATACATTTTATATCTGGCATATTACAAGTGGTATCAGAGCACTTTCCTCGGCAAAAAGTGTGGGTTAATTTTTTTTATTTTTTTTCAAGGTAGAGACGTATTCCGACATCTTTAAGCCACAGAGATCTGTCGTTACGCACATAAACTTGTGGTTGAGGGATTCATACATGCAGGAAATACAAGTGGTACTTAAGCGCACATCTGTTGGCCATCCTTGTAACCCCTGTTGGTACCCCTTCAAGTGGTAGTGCATCAGCAAACACCTGTGTACGGATCGACCTAGATTACCTAGAGCCCTCTTTAGATAAACCGATCGACCGCCTATCTTCTATAGTGTCACCGAGAACAACACTCGGGAAGATACTCTCTAGTACCTGGCTCATCGGGAAGTACGGCTAAGGGTATGGTCTATCCTCCTTAGTTAGTGCTCTGAGATATTGGGTCGAGTACCACTATTGGACCCTGCACCTATATCAGAGAGCTATAGAACAGGGAAAACCCTTGTCTGTAGAACCCTTGAATACCTAACCCTTGGGGAAAGAAACATAAGCAAATTAAAACAAACAAGATCTATTATCGAGCAACTGTGTTAAGGTTCCCAAGTAAATACACATTTCTTTTTGTTTAAGCTTTTGAGAATTTCCTCTCTGCAGTATTCTTCAGGTCGGAGTATAACTCCGCAGGTGTAAAAAAAAAGTCTGGAAATGTTTTCACCATTATTTGAGATCTATTCCATTGAATTCATCTCTTCTCCCTCATCACATTCATCCATATCATTTTTCGACAAAATTATTGACCCCACCTGCCCCTTTTCAGTTCCCCCATCCTCATGGCCCATACCTGTAGCCAAGACTTGGAAGCTCGCTTCAACACCTTGCAATCTGGCCTCATCGAGACCCAACAAGAAGTGAAACAACTCAGTGCCAATGTTGTTGCCATCAATACAACCATGTAGTCCTCAATGGAGGAAATCAAGAAAGACCGCACCACCCAGCTTGAATCAGTCTTTTCGACACTCTACACCAAACTGCACATCCCTACAGATAACCCTTCCTCTTCCTCAACTCCACAGACTGAAGGTGACCATTCCTCTCATTCCCATAGCTTTCAGAACCATCACTTTCAACGTGACATATGCCTTTCGTGGGTGGATGTGACCAAATTTGATGGCTCAGACCCCACTGGTTGGGTAACCCAAATGGAACATTATTTCTCTTTATATGGAATTACAAATGACTTGGCCAAACTCTGGTATGGTGTTTTCCATCTAGATCAGGAACATTGGCAATGGTGGAAATGGAGAAAAACTTCTTGTCAAGGGTATATTGCTGGGACACACTTTGTGGCAGAGCTTTATGAATGCTTTGACACTAACACCAACCATTTGGGCCATTTGACAAAGTTGAAACAATTAGGAACAATGGATGACTTTATAGCTACCTTTGAGCACTTGGATTTTAAAACAGAGGGCATGTCTGATGCCTTTTTTTGAGAGTTTTTTATCAGTGGCCTCAAGGATGAGATTCGGGCCCATGTCCTCATGGCTTGGCCTCAGAGTTGGGTGGAGGATACTAAAAGAGCTAAAGAAGCACAACAGGTTGTATCTTCTCAA
>JZKD02S1637313.1:715441-731444 GCA_000966675.3 Picea glauca
ACTTCTCCATTGTATATTGGCAATTCGAATTTAATATCAAGATTTAATGAAGGAATTTGCGAAGGAGTTTTACCATGTCCCTTTGGAGAATTCAGAAGAGGTCTTGAATTGGTAGTAGAAGAAGAAGATGATGGAGGAGAGGGTGGTGGAGAAGCACAATTCCCTACATTTCCATTTGGAGTTTTACCACCACTGTCTCCCTTATGTTTTGAAGGGTTGGAGCCTTCACCTTGCAACCTTGTATTCCTTTCTATCAATATCTTCATCATATCTCTCATTTCCATGACATCTTTTCTGAGATCTTCATCTTCTGCAGGAACATGTTCATGACTCTCTTCATGAGCCATACTTGGTGAATGCCTCCTTGAAACTTGCGGTGATGGTATATGTTTTCTCCTTGAAGGATGAGAACTTGGCTCTACAAGTTGGCCTTCTCCTCTTGTGAGTTTCAACCTTGTGAGCATCAAAACACTTGCAAATAATCAAGTCTTCAAAAACCTATGCTCTGATACCAACTTGATCTAAAAAATGAAGAAGACTTGTATTCTTGAAAATATTTGCAAGTTAAATTTATGTGTTAAAATGAAAATGGATCAACTTTGCAACATAACTTTAATAGTATTTACTCATTCAAGATGCATATAAACAACAACATAATCAATGAACTAAAAACAAATAACACAACAAATGATAAAGGAGTTCACCCCTCTCTTGGGCTACATCTCCTGGTCCATCTTCCAATGGATCATTTGAATTATTTGCTCAAAGTGCTCAAAAATGTGCTTTACAATGCTCAAAATGCCAAATAGACCGCTCCAATGGCTTCAGAACGTCCAAAAACCCCTAGCTGGGCTTTTTTGGCACCTCGTTTGGCCAAAAAATGAAGTAGATAGGCTTCTTGGAAGTCTCCCCTTCAAGCTTGCTGTCTCTGCATCTACAAAATGCACCTCCCTTGGCTCAACCTAGCCCACATGCAATTTAAAGCGTAAAAAATTGGCACCGGGCGCAACTGCACAACTGGTCCAAATTGTCAAACAGTTTTGCGCTGACCTTAACTACCAAGGCCCGTGGGCACATGGTCGTCACATGACCACGCGCTATAACACAATAGGGCTTAAGTTTTAAAACCGTTGATAACCGTAATGTTAAACCCGCATGCATATATATGTTGGTCACATGTCATACCAAACCGCGCATATACAAACGGTTATAACATAGTTCCGGTGGGTCTAACCGTCGTAGCTCCGGTCGCATACAATATAACATATAATCACGGGCTGGGGCTTAGCCCCAGCCCAGTCCACGCCCCAACATACATTAATACAATGTTAAATAGATTGCAATGCATATATATAACAAGTAACATGTGCGGGCGCGCCGGTTGGGCGGTCTTTTCCAAAGCTTTACCCTGCCCCGGAGGTCACGGGGTCGACTCCTGTTGAGTGCAAAGATTTTAACCAACAAACAGGTGACATGTGGCGGCCTTTGATTGGGTCGTGTGTCGCCATCACATTTGTTGCCAACAAACCATGCCACATGCCAATTGTCCAATAACTGTCTGCCACGTTAGCATACGGCTTGCCACATCATCATCCGGCCTGCCACATTATCGTCTGTACGGACTGTACAGTGAGCATCCCTTGTTTGCCTGTTTGCCATTTTGAACAGAACACGATATCTCTCTCTCTCGATGTCCGTTTGATCCCAAATGAGTTGTGTTGGGTTCGCAACGATGAGGCCTACGGTCTCGTTCGATTTGAAGCGATTCCAAACACTTTGAATTTTTGAGCAAAATTTGATCCCCTGATCAATTACTGATTCACCCCCCCTCTCAGTAATCCAAAAATTGGTATCAGATTCCTTCATAAATCAGTTTAACCACTGAAAGGTAGGTCATGGAGAAAAACAACATGTATAAAAATGGAATACCATAGTTTGATGGACAAAAGTATGCATTTTGGAGCAGAAGGGTGAAAACATATATACAGGCACAGGGATTTGAAATTTCGCAATCAGTTGTAGATAGATACAAAGAACCAACAATTCCATTGACAAATGAAAGAACAATAAAACTCGGTCAAAATAATTCCAAAGCCACAAATGAATTTTTGAATGGTCTTTGTGAATCAGTATTCACCAAAGTTATACATTGTAAATCCGCTAAAGAGATTTGGGACACAATTCAAAATATTTATGAAGGAGATTCAAAATTCAAAGCAATAAAACTTCAAACTTACAAAGGTCAGTTCAAACAACTAAAGATGAAGAAATATGAGAATATTGCAGCTTATTTATTACGAGTCAATGAAACAGTAAATGCAATCATAGGATTGAGAAAATAAATCAAAGAATTTGTAATTGTTCAAAAGGTACTAAGATCTCTTCCTATGAGAATTGACCCTAAGATACCAACACTAGAAGAAAGAGAAGATCTAGACTCATTAAGCATGGATGAACTACATAGAATCTTCACAGCATGTGAAATGAAAACTGAATAGGAAAATCCAGATATAAAAGAAGCATCTTTCAAAGCATCCAAAAAGTCAAAGAAAAAGGGAAAGCAAAAGGAAAAAGAACATAAAACATCAATGACATCTCGGAAGATGATGAAGAAGTGGCCAACTTCATCAGAAGATTGAACAAGGGATCCAACAACAGATATAGAGGTAATTTTTCTTTGATTTGTTTTAATTGTGATGGTATTGGTCATTTTAATAACAAATGTCCTCATAAGAAAAATAAGAGGAATGATGAAGATTAATCAAATAACAAACAAATATATAAAGGCAAAGGAACCACAAAGAAAGTTTTCAAGAAAAACTTATGCACCAATGAAGACATCTCATCATCAGATGAAGATGAAGTCAGTGACAGTGAGACATAAAGAGTTCTATTCATGGCAGTAGAAGACTCCGACAAAGAAGACACCGAAGAAGAATATGAAGAGGCTGAAAAAGAATATGAAGAGGCATAAGTTGACTACTGAGAAAAAATGTTGTGTGCCATATAAGTTATAAGAAGAGAAAAGAGGAAAAACAAGAAGCTACAAGAAGAACTATACAAGAAAGAAGACACTCAAGAACTAGAATAGGTGATCACTAATTTGAAGGTTCAAATAGAATAAGATAAAAGAATTGAAGAAGCACTCAAAGAATAACTAGAAGAAAGAGACAAGATCATTGAAAATTTGGAAGCAGAGATTGTCACATTAAGAAATGATCTTCAAAAGAAAAGTATGCAAAACAACTCAAAAGTTTTGGATGACATTAACATCAGTAAAAAATCTCATCATGACAAGTCCAGACTTGGATACAATCAGACATAAAAGGGATCAAGCTCCAAAACAATAGAACAATAAACATATCCAAAAATCTATGCATAAAAAATCAAAGAGGATAGGAAGATATACAAGGAAGATTATAGGGACATGCCTCCACTGAAAAGATTCAGATTTCAGAATCAACAACTAACATATAGGTCTCAGGAAGAAGACAGATTCATAAGAGCAACTCCTTTCAGAAGATCTTCAACTCCCAGGTATAAAACTATCTTTTTTGGTTTATGTTATGCATGTAATAATTTTTGACATAAAGCTATGAATTGTTGAGCTAACAACAAGAACATAAACAACCTTGAAAGTCATACACAAAAGGGTTATCCAAGAAGACTTAGTGAAATAGAAAGAATAAGTTACAACATGTTTGAATCATTAAGCATTGAAGTGGAATGATACAACTGTAACAACTTTGTACAGATGGCCAAAAATTGCAGAATGACAGTTCCTCCTAGAGAACCACAATAGAACAAGAACAATCACAGATAGGAACCTCAGAAGAGAACATGGATAAGAAAGCATAATCAATATAGCAATGAAGAATGCACACTTGCTCTACAAGCTAAGCAAAAGAAACATGGTTGGTATGTTGACAATGGTTGTTTAAAACACATGACAGGTGATAAAGACAAGTTTCTTACATTAATAAAGGAAAGATATGGATCAGTCTCCTTCAGAAATGATGATTCAGCTAAAATCATTATAAAAGGCATAGTCAAAATTGGTAACAAGAATACCAAGGAAAAAAATGTTCTATTAGTAGAAGATATGAAACATAATATTTTAAGTGTGAGTCAAATGTGTGAACAAGGTCATAAAGTTACTTCATGAGAGTTTAGTTCAAAGGAATTTATGGACTACTGCAACAGGGATGGAATAAAAAGACAATTCTTCATTGCTAGGACACCTCAACAGAATGGAGTTGTTGAAAGAAAGAACATGACAGTATATGAAATGGCTTGAACAATGTTAATGGATTCCAAATTGATAGATATCTTTTGGACACATGCAGTGCATACATTAGTTCACATTAAAAAAAAAGTAATGCTTAGAAAAAAACACTGACAAAACTCCCTACGAGCTATGGAAAGGAAGACCAACAAATGTGAAGCACTTTAGAGTATTTGGAAGCAAATGATACATCAAAAGAGAAGATGGTAGAATGAGAAAGTTTGAATCTCATGTGGACAAAGGAGTACTTGTTGGTTACTCAAGTACAATGAAAGCATACAAGTGTTACAATTTGAGGTTCAACAAAGTTGTGGAAAGCATCAATGTAACAATTGATGAAATAGGTGGGCGAGAATTAAAGGAAGAAGAAAATGAATCAATGGAACAACTTTAGGAAGAAGAAGCAAAATATGAAGAAAAAGTAGAAAGGGAAGATGAAGATTATTAGATAGAAGTAGAAGAGCAAGTTCAACAAGTGCCTCCAAAGACACCTAACAAACTAGTATAGAAGAATCATCCTTTAGATCAGATTATCGGAAACAAATATGCAGGAGTTGATACTAGAAGAAGAATCCGTTGACTAGAACAAATGCACCTAGCACTCTCATCTACGACTGAACCAATCAGTTTTGAAGAGGCCAACAAGGATGAATTTTGAAATTGAATGAAGATGGGCAGGTTACAAGGAACAAATCTAGATTGGTATGTAAAGGATACACACAGGTTGAAGGAATCAACTTTGAAGAGACATTTGCTTCAGTTGCTAGAATGGAAGCAATCCGATTGCTCCTAGCTTATGCATGCTCCAAGAATATTAAAGTGTATCAGATGGATGTGAAATTAGCTTTTCAGAATGGGGAACTTGAAGAAGAAGTCTACATTGAAAACCCAGAAGGATTTTAGTTGTTAGAGAACATAAATTATGTGTGTAAGTTGAAGAAGGCCTTGTATGGTCTAAAACAGGATGCTAGAGCATGGTACTTTAGATTAGATAAATATCTACAACAGGAAGGGTTCAGAAAAGGAAGTGCATACAAAAACATCTACATCAAGGTAACTCAAGGTAGTATTTTATTAATTGAAGTTTATGTTGATGATATTAATTTTGGAAGCAATGATGACAGGTTAAGCCAACAATTTACAAAGAATATGCATAATGAATTTGAAATGTCATTACTTGGAGAACTATCCTTCTTTCCGGGTCTTCAGATACGTCAAGGAAACCAAGGAATTTTATTTCTCAAACTAAGTATATCATAGAAATGCTAAAGAAGTTCAGAATGGAAGATTGCAAACCAGTTACCACTCCTATGCAAACCAGTTGCAAGTTGAGCAAAGATGATGATTCAAAGTCTATAGACCAAAGGCAATACAAGTCAATGATTGGTAGCTTACTATATGTGATAGCATCCATATCAGATGTAATGTAGATAGTTGGACAGGTGACACAATTTCAAGAAGCACCAAAGGAATCACATGTATTAACAATGAAGAGGATTTTCAGATATCTCAAAGGAACATAAGATTTTGGATTATGGTATACAAAAGGAAATGATCTATCACTTATTTCCTTCACAGATGCAGATTGGGCAGGTTGCATTGATGACCGACGAAGCACCAGTGGAGAAACGTTCTACTTGGGTGAGTGTTTAATATCATGGTTAAGCAAGAAACAATCATCAATATCCTTATCTACAACAGAGGCAGAGTATTTTCATAAGAAACATGTTGTACACAGGTTCTATGGATGAAACAAACTTTGATAGATATATAGGTTGAGTATGATCATCCCATTCCAATCTATTGTGATAATACAAGCGCCATTAGTATCTCAAAGAACCTGATGATGCACTCTAAGATGAAGCACATTCCAATAAAGTATCACTTTCTACGGGAATAGGTTGCATAGAAGAACATCATAGTTGAATCTATGGGCACAAAAGAACAAGTGACAAACATCTTTACAAAACCGCTTCCAAGAGAATCCTTTGAGTATCTTCACCACAGACTCGGAGTAATTTCTACTCTAAAATGAATGCTTTTGAATGCTTATATTATATGTCTTAGATATACATGAGGAAGCACCATAAAGAGGATAGTTTAGGTTGGAAGATCATTTTTAGGAAGAGTTTAGTCAAGGGGAGTATCCCCAAGGATAGTTCAGTTAGGGTGAGCAACCCCAGATGGAAAAATGCCTTTGCCATTGATGACAAAGGGGGAGAGATTTATCAGATGCAAAGGTAAATGCAAAGGTAAAGGTAAAGGGGGAACATGAGTGATATGACTGTAGTATTGCATCAGATTATTTCCATCAATGCCAATGGGGGAGTTTGTTGATTATTTGGGTTGGTATTGAAGAAAGTCTGGTAGAAAATTTCAATAACACAAAGGTTTGGGTAATGGACCAAAGTTTGTTTGATGTATAATGGTATCAATTTTAATATATTTTAAGGTAAGACTATTTTAGATGAACAATACGTGTCATTCCATTTCCGGTGGTATGTGGAACATCACATAACTCCTCACAGTTAGAGAGTTATGGCCATGTGAAGTTGGAGAAAGGTTTGGGTAATGGACTCATGTTTTTTTGATGGATAATGATATGCGTTTTGATATATTTGAAGGTAAGAATATTCTATATGGATAGTACATGTCATGCCATTTCTAGTGGTATGTGGAATGCCATATAACTCCTCACGGTTAGAGAGTTATGGCCATGTGAAGTTGGAGAACCCTCATGAGTCATCTAGAAGCCCCAAAAGGTCAAAGTAGTCAATATGGTTTAAGAGATTTTAGAAGGTAAACAATAAAGTGAAGTGATGAGTGTACTATAATTCAAAGTGAATAAAAAATAAATTATTTAAATAATAAAGTTAATGAATACATTACTAATTTGACAAGTGGTTAGAAGTGGGTTAACCCTAAAATAAGGAAAGTGGGTTAAGATGGTTAAAAGGTAACCCCTTGAGGAAGCTACATGACAGTATAAATAAGAGGTAAGAATCTCTCATTTTAATCACACTTGAGCATATTGAATATCTACAGGTGACTGAGGTAACCAAAGGATATCTAAGCCGAATTTTAGAGGGAAGGTGAAGTAAAGAAGGTCGAAATTCAAGGGAGGATAAATTATTTTGATGACGATTTCTAAGGAGAATAAATTCTTTTTCGCAATAACTTTATTTTTAGAATGATTTAGAATGTGAAATTGGGAGACCATTGAGGAAACATATCTAAGTAGTTGTGATACAAATTTCATCTCTTGGGTCATTGTATTTTTGGATTTACACGCTGTGGAAAATAGGGTTTGTGGCTAGTCCTGAAACTAGTCTAAAACAAGTGTTTTGGGTAAAAATGTCATAACTTATTCATAACAGATCCAAATTCAATTGACCAAATGTATTGGTTAGTGTACAATCTGTAGTATTATGTGTACAATTTTCATATCCATACAAAAAATATTCCGTGGGGGGAATGCTCTACAAGTTTGTTCTCTAGAATAAGCCATAATTCAACAAGGTAGGCCATTTTTTCTATAACGCCTTTTCTGAGAGGTTCCAAGTAGTGAAAGATGGAGAAATTTCATAAAATACACTGAAGAACAATGTGTACCATTTTCAGTTCTTTATTCATTACAGGTACATATTTATCATTATTGCAAGTTAGGGTTTTTGACTAATCCAAAATTAGTCATGTGAGACTAAAGTAAAGTTTGATAAAAATGCTAGTCTCTTGTTGTTAAAGTTAAGGAACGTTTGTAGGTATGTGATCATATACACCAGGTCTATTACAGAGTTACAAATCAGATTTGGATGATGAAATTGATGAGGGTTTTTGGTTGAGGTAGATGTTGGGTACATGGTTGAGACAAGTAGTTGATTAGTTGGCACATACATGAGGTGTATAGTTGATAAGGTTGGTACATATTGATGAGTCATAGTTTATGTGTATTTGATGCATGATTGGTACATATTTGGTGCATGGTTGATGCACTCGTTGATGGTACAGGTTGAGTTACAGGTTGGTGCATGGTTGATGCACTTGTCTATGGTACATGATGATTACAGGTTGTTTGGTACCGATTGATGCACTTGTTTATGTTACATGTTGATTCAGGTTGATTGGTACATGTTGTTACAGTGGTATATCTCATAGTGATAGTGTGACAGTGGTTCCATCATTTTATTTCTACATTAGGGCAATTGGATGGGGCAAGGAAAGGTGGTTGTAGCCACCTTCCGGTTGTAGCTGGAGAACATCAGGGGTTGTGGCCTCCTTCTGGTTATAGCTAGAGAATTGGGGAGTTGGAACTTCCCTTAGGTTGTAGCTTGAGAAACTAGGGGGTTGGAGCCTCCTTCCAGTTACAGCTGGAAAACAAAGGAATTTGGTGCTTCCAATAAATGTAATTCTTCAATACGTCTAAGAAAAAGAATTATGTGGTTTTCTCCCACTTTGGGTTTCCCCACAAAAACAATGGTGTACTTTGTATGTATATGATTGCTTATTTGTTCATTGTTTATTTACTCTACAATTATTGGATGATACTTCTACATTGATATAACACTTGCATTTTATGGTGAAAAAGGATTAAATTGTTGTATTACTGATTCACCCCCCCTCTTAGTAATCCAACAGAAGAAGGAACAAGTGCCGAATTAGGATCATAGGCCAAGATATTTTAATCAAATTTAATATTTCTTCTAATAATAATTTCATTACAATGTGGTTGAAGAAGTCTATAACCTTTGACATATTCAGAATAACCAACAAATATGCATTTCTCACTTCTAGGCTACAATGCTTTCCTTTACTCATCAAGAATGTGAGCCCATGCTACATTTCCAAATACACAAAAGTGATTTACATCTGGCTTAATTTTATTCCATGCTTCTTCTAGTGTTATATTTTTAAAATCCTTAGTGGGAGTGAGATTTACTATGTAATTTGCATAGTTAATGGCTTCTGCCCAATACTTTAGAATTAAGCCCTTAGATTGGATCAAACAATTAGCTATTCTTTTAAAGTGCAGTTCTTTCTCTCAAAAACACCATTTTGTTGTGGTGTATAATTATTGTTCACATATTCACCTCCATTACTTGTTATTACCCTTTGAATTTGATGTCCATATTTCTTTTCTAAAAGGGCCTTTTAGGCCAAAAACTTGTCAAAAACTTCTCTCTTAATTTTTTGGAAGTAGACCCAAGTGCATTTGAAAAAATAATCAATGAAAGTTAAGAAATACTTGCATCCAGAAAAAGAAGGAGAAAAAAGTAGACCACACATGTCACTGTGAACAAGTTGCAAAGGGGTTGAGGCATGCCAAGAGGCACATTTGTTAAAACTGTCCCGATGATGTTTGCCGAGAACATAACCGACAAAAACTCCATCGTTGCATGAAACAAGAGGAAGACCATACACCATCTGTTGATTACATAGTTGTTGTAATGAGTGATAGTTTAGATGACCAAACCACTCATTCCAAATTTTTCTCAACTCATCACTATGAGAAACAAAAACTGATGAAAAAGATGATGACCCAAAGTTTTCAAACTTGTACAATTTGGTAATATCATCAACAATTCTAGTTGCAAGAACATGCTAAGGATCTTTTAGATTCTTGATTACAACTTGGTGAGGTGAAAACTATATGGTTTTACATTCACCTGAATGAGTGATTTGATATATTGGTATAAGGTTACATGAAAGACTTGAAACACACAATACATCATTGAAATGACCATTATCTACTTGAAATGTTCTAGATCCTACAATACAAAGAGATCTATCATCAACAACACATATTTTCTTGGTGTTACATTCATTTAGAGCAGAAAATATGGCTTTATCCTTAGCCATATTATAATATGCTCCATAATGAATAAGGCACTCATCATAAGAAGAAGTAGAAGTTGCATTGAAGGACAAACTAGAAGCAAAAGGTGCATGTCAATGAGAAGAAGAAGAAGAAGAAGTAGAATCAATACTGATGTTTTTCATCTTCATCGTTGCTTCTAAAGATGTCATCCTATTGAAACATTTGAACTCATCATGACCATCTTTCCAACAAAAGTTGCAATGTATGTCAGTCTTCCTATTTTTAGATTTTTTTCCTTTGTCACTATTAGGAACTGAAGCTGGCTGAGTGGGTTTGGGACCCTTGTTTTGCTTGTTGTTGTGGTGAGGATGTTGCTTATTGTGATTTTTGGATTTATCTTTCTACTAGGCCACTAAGGCTTTGTTGGAGTTACATATAGTGCTAGCCACTCCAAGTTACACAAGCTTATCTTTCTCTCTAATCAAAACATCATAAAAGGACTCAAGAGAGGGCTTTTTATAAGCAGTCCCTAGAGCTTCTCTAGTGGCATAGAAGGTAGATACAAACAATGAATATGCACTAACAAGATTAGCAAGAATAATATATATGCAATGCTCTTCTTCTAGTTTTATGTCACATTTTTCACATAAAAGTTTAAGCGTTTTGAACTTAGATAAATAGTCTTCAATGCAAGAAAAATCACTTGGACTTAAATTCATTAATTGATTTTCTATCTGATGGGCTCGAATAATATTGTGTTCACCAAACAAAAATTCAATATTTTCCCAAGCTTCATCATGGTCATCAATTCCTTGAAGGTTAACCTTAAATCAAGAGATATGGACATTCCAATCAGTCCACATGCTTCATCATTCTTATTTTCCCATTTGATTTTATTTTCATCACCAATAGATTCTATTTACTTTCCCAAGGTAATCTAGTAGAGTCCTTTGCTTCTTAATAAATCCTCCATATGTGATTTCCATTGGAAGTAGTTGGTGCTGGTAAGAAAAATATTATTGGAAGAAACCATATTAAATATTGATTTAAAAACTAAAACTGATGATCTGGATGGAAATATCTCAAAAATTAGTTGTTTAAAAAAAACGACATTAAAAATAGACTTTGGATGTGAAAGTTATGCCCTTTTGAAAAAATGCATAAACGGTAACTAAAGAGCCACATGGCAAGTAGAAGTTGGTCCACCTGGTGATAACCTTCCCAATAACCTCACTTTTACAAATAAGTTGCTTATGAAGTGACCCAGTTTTATAGAATAAGTGAGGATTACAATGAAGTTACTTTATAAAGGAAAGTTACATGCAAAATAAATAACTTTAAAATAAAATATTAAATCTACTTATAGTGATTCACTTGCATAATTGAAGTGAAATACACTTTACAATGGATGCATGAACTTTTAAAAAAATTAACAAAAACGAGACTTGAACTCAAGACCTCTTAATTAATAAAACAACTTTTAATCAAGTGAGCTAGTGCAAAATATATTGTATTGTTTAGAAGGAGGATTGGGGTTGTTGTTGTTGTTAGCTTACCCGCAAAATGAAAACTTTCTGATCTGTTTCTGATTTGCCGAGATTGCATGGGGTGTGAGACAAAGAGCATACGTAGATCCAAAAGAGTAGCAACCTAGAAATAAACAATAGAAAACTGAAATAATAACTCTACAAAAATTTAAAAGGGCATATTTGAGCTTTATACCTCCAAATCTGACTGAAATGGTCGTATCTTGGGAAAACGAAAACCTTTTAGAGTGAAACAAAAAATATTCCTAACTGAAATGATAACTCTGGACGTAAAAGAATATTCCTTTCATCCTATAAATGCATGGAAATGGAAGAAACCAGAGATGAGACAACATGAATTCACAATCTCAATCTATAAAGGGAGTTGATCTTCATATGCTCTTTGATACCATGTTTGACAACACATGTGTTCCAATAGAGGACGAACTAATTCAGTAACCACTCACACAACTGGATCAAAGATCAACACATCTATATTTTGATGTGGTAAAGCCCCTATGGTGAAACATCCATGACCCCAATCAACGTGGCCACTTGGAGCAATTTATTAATGCAAAAGAAAAAGATTATAGAGAGATTTACAAGAGAGTTTCTCACAATCAATCATCGAAAAATGAACCTTCATTCTCTTTAAATAGATATCATGGACCAATCAGGTGTTAAGTCACAAACCAATGTAGCTGTTAAGATCAAGGAGAATCTGAACCGTAAAATCACTCTATGTCGGGAACATGTCGTGACCGTCAGATTTCCTAACTACAAATGCATACTAAAGAAGCACACTTTTACCTAACGACACATTAGACCAAGTTGATCTTAAATTACTCCTAAATGTCTAAATATCCTAACAATTATTTATTAAATTATTGTTAAGTTCGCCATTAAATTTGAATATATATATATATATATATTCAAATATAATGGAGAAATTAAAAATTTGTTTAACCAATTTTTTAAAATATCATTGTTGTTGAATTCAAACATTAACTTGATCCATGTGACTCGAGTTATTAGAAAATAAGCGAAGATCATAGTTTCCTTAAACAATGATGTGAAAATGGAAATGAGACAGAAAACACCTCTTTCTACAACCATTCGTTTATGGCTTGAAACAATTTGTTACAAAATGATTTCATTTCTTGAGCAGTGGGTTTAACTTCTATTTTAACCATGTTTTAGGCTCACATTTAAAAGTTAAACATAGATCCTACAATGCATATCTCAACTACAATTATCTTTGGGATGGTCAGATAATTTTTCCTTCACTAATTACCAGTATAGTAATGTCTTCATGCATTGGAATTTCATGGGAACTCCAAAAAATAGGCATGTGATGATGTTGTAGACCCCTATGAATATCAATGCGGTGCCCAAATCAAGTCATTTCACCAATGCGAGAGAAAATACAATAGGAATGAAAATACCCATGCCCCCCATTGATCCATTTAACTCTACTTATCCCTTCTAAACTCCAATATGGAACACGACTGCATGGGAGATTAAAAATCCACATGCAAAACCTATCATGATGTGACTTGGAAATCAACATGCAAAACATATCATGATGTGACTTGGAAATCAACATGAAAAACCTATCCCCACGTGTCTTGGAAGTTTGTGATTCAGAGATTTTGTTGTCCAACTTCTCCCTAGTGGTATCATATCTCGATTAGGGGGTGATGTCCATTGTGTAATACCTATGGTTGGGTGGAAATCACTCGCTTAGTTGATTGTTGGTCTACAACTTTTAACATATAAGTTTATATATATACTTGTTTCATAAATTTTAGAGAAATGTTGTGTTTTCATTGTTGTCAAGTTTATATCTTGGATTATAAATTTGTCTGGTAATTTGATGCAGGAACATTATAGTCATATGGGGGATGACATGATGAAGATAACTCCAGTACATGATAGAGTTGTTACAACGATAATTAAGTGTTGTAAGAAATAAATAGCGATAGAATGTGATCGACTGCAGGAAAGTAAAACCAATGTTGCTCGAGAAAGTAACAACAATGCTACAGATCAAATGAATGCTTCAAAGTCTGGAAGAGCAGTAGATGGGGCATTGCTATAGGATGGACATGTTTCTACAAAATGAGTACAAGGAAAGTGCATGGAAGGAGAACGTGAACCATTACAGAAGTAAAGGACACGTTGATGAAGAGTGTGTTTTTGGTGGAAGCTAGAAGGTTGTGTACAGGTGAGGATTCACCGAGGGAAGGATGAATCAGAAGATGGAAGGTGAAAGGGCACGAGGAGTCCATTGGGAAACTAAAGAAAACAATTTGTAAAGGAATAAAATATAGCATCGAAGAGTTTGAAGGGGAGCTTGCAGAGGCAAAAAGAGGATAGGTCGTGTGACACAAGGAGAGAGAGAAGTGGTTTAGATTTCCATGGCCTTTGGCATGGAAACCCAACAAACATTTGTTGATGGGTGGAATTGACCGTCCGTCAACTGGAAGAGCGAGTCCGGTCCGGGGTTGTCTAAATAATCCAAGCCGTTTGGTGTAACTCGTTCTGACGGGTTTAATGGCTCCATTAGCCAATCTAAGAATCCTAAAAGAAACGAATAAAATAGAGAAATAACTAACTAATTACTAAAAACACTATATATATGTACATATGTTCAAATGTAACTATAGTAGTTGTATTTAAACAAAAGATATACACGTCTTGTTTATTTACATGATTTACAAGATGCAAGTTTTAATCGAAACTTACAAAAATCGATGTGAAAAATGATTGCTTCTAGGAAGCAAACAAAGAAAGCACATAAAAATATTTATTGTTTTTCTTTTATAAATTTAAATAATCTTACAAAAAAAGGTTAATGAAACATGAACATGTGGATAGTCAAAGCTGAACCATACATTGTAGTTTCAATGATATGTAAATGAAAGAAAAATACAAAGAAGCTACCATGTCAATGAATTAGTGAGGTGTATCCAAGCATCTGCATGAGTGGTGAATATCCAACTGCCATGTCCAAGAGAGAAATCTGCAATGAACCTTATAACTATTCTAAATAAATTCAGAACATGTATTGGCAGCTTAGGTTTTAATGACAGAAAAGGAAACAAAAACATAAACATGTGATCTCATAATTATACATGATTACAGCAAGATAAATCTGGAAGCAATCTATGCATTTTATCATTCAATTTAAAACTCAAAGATAAATCCCATTATTTAAATCGAAGATATAATCACAACATTTGTATTTTGATGAAGCAAATGATAGATGGTAAATATAAACCTCCTACACATCACAGATCATTTAATCTAAAGATATCATACCTGCACATGTAACAAGATTAAAAAACATAAATAACAACATTATAAACAAAAGGCTAAAGCCAAAATGCATATATGTCGTTCTATTAAGTTTTTGGAACCACTTGTCCATTATGTAGTCCTGGAAGAAATGTTTGGATAATAGATTTTAAAGATTGAAAAAATTAATACATAAATGATAATAATTAACCACGTATTGATAAAAAAGACTAAAGCTATTTAAATCAATGCATAATCAATTATTCAAATAATATGAATATATTATAATGAAAATAAAACCATTTTACTTACAGGACAAAAGCCATTAAGCAACCTGGAATTCCATATTCTTCTTTGAAAATATTCGTCCATTCTCCCAAAGATTCCAGCCATCCATTACTCCATTTGAAAAGAAATAAAAAGTTTACAAAAGCAATAATATACAAAAGAGAAAGGATTGAAATTCTCCTCTCCAATTATTCTCCTCCCTTGGCTCTGATCTTTCTCATATATTTATAAAATGAATGAACAGTCTGGGCATCACTATTAATTTCTGCCACCTGAAATTTGCCTCTAAAAGAGACCCAAATATCTCTAAAATCGTGCATTTGCTTGGGAAAATCTCTACGTGGAAGGTAAATGGGTCCATTTTGGTTCCGGGTCTTCAACTGTTTCTTCTAATTCCTCACAGTTTGGCTGCAATCAGTTCTGCAAAATCGCCTGATCTTGACGCCTTTCCAAATTTTATTTGTTGTTGCTCATAATTTTTTTTGTAGCAATCCAAAATTATTTTTGGATCAATCATCTTGAATGTATTTGGATAATAAAATAAAGCCACGATCATATCCATATCAAATATTTGATAATAGAAACCTGTGAAACAAAAAGAAATCTAAATTAATAACCTAAAAATTGTGAATAGAACAAAAATCTAGAAAAATAAAAAATGAATTTAAACTAACTATAAGTTCTAAACAAACATTGTTTATATTTTCCTTTCAAATATGATCTAGAAGCTTCAAGTTAATGAAGAAAAAATATTAATTTTAGTTTTTTACAAAATCAAACAAATGATAG
>JZKD02S1637313.1:732170-757565 GCA_000966675.3 Picea glauca
ATATAGTGATGCATGAGATGCTACTTTGACCAAGAATTATTATTCAAAATAAAAGAGACTAAAAGAAAATAGAAAAATCCTTATTAAGATGAGTGCAGTCCTACTCGTGGCACCTGGGGTCAGGGTTGAATTGATAGTTTAAATTTACTTATCTCTTTACTTTCCATTTAAAATTTTCATGATGATACTATGTTTTCGAAAAGAAATATTCAATGCAAAACACAAAGAAAAAGATTTAAAGTGGACTTCCCTGACAACATTCATATTATGGTTCTCTTGGTGTGCCCACTTATGTTCATAAATGCATTATTACAAAGAGAAAAAATGAGAAATAAAACTAAAAGAAAACCTACTCCTAAACCTACTCTAACTACTAAACAAGTAAAAAATACTAAGTGAAGTCATGCTTCCAATGTAGCCATCGGAGTAACTCCAATCCTGCAATGGAAACAAAATCAAATATTACTAACAAGAATGGTAGTATATCGAAAAATAACAAAAATATATCATACTTACCTTTATCATTATCATTTAAAAACAAAGCAAGCATGACCTTACCATTCTTTTGAAACTTCTTGATGTATGAATCCTTTAACCATTCTGTAATTTGGTCGTGATATGAGTCATAATGGCATGTAAGAGTGTAAGAAAGTTTGAAAAACTTGTCAATATTATGGGGACCTGTCATAACCTTCAGCCAAGGCTGAAGTGCCCCATCCTCCTGACAATTCTCCAAGTGTTCATCAATTTCTTCACACAGAGGATCTAAAAAATTCATGTGATGCTTACTTCCTAGATATTTAGGTAGAAACAAAGAAAGCACAACTTTATCTTTATTATGAAGATATTTTAGATACGAATCTTCAAGCCATTCGAAGATCATGTTATAAAAATTAGGATGCAAACTATGACTTTGATGAAATTGATATATCAATGGGGAACACATCATAAGAGGATTCATAACATCAGTTAGATTATTGGTTTGAACGCTTCCTTTGATGAAATTGATCGTTTCAAAATGTGAAGCATAAACATTAAAATTCGAACTAATCAAAGAACGAATATGCAATGTAGAATATTCGATCTCCCTAAGGATGAGTCCATTGTCTTTTTCAACAACAAATTGTGTAAAATCATCTCGCAACATGTCATTTTACCATGTGAGTGATGAAAGTGAAAGAGAATCAAATCTGACTTGATAAGTGTTATGTTTGGAATTAGTTTCACCAAATTTTGGCATATCGAAAAGATTGGATTGTGGTGGAAAAGAGTAAGATACCGTGGGTAAAGTATCAAATCCACCAGAATCTAAGAAAAGATTGGGATATAAAGAGTAAAAGGAATCAGAAATAAGCACATGAAAAGAATATCTTGAGCTATGATATTTAACAATGGTATTCTTAAGACATTCCTCTTCATTTTCCTTAAAAAATTCATTCTGTTTTGGTGATAAATTCTTCAACATAATATGATCATCTAAATTTGTCTCCTGTACGATAGATAAATCAAAACTTTCATGGAAAACATCTGATCTTTCATGTTGATAAGGTACGATTTGTAGATGAGGGTTTAAGGTTAATTCTTCCAATTGTAGATCTACATCTCTAATCAGTTTCATTGGAATGTTAGAGTGCTTAAGATCATTTTCATCACCTAAGTCTTCTTCAATAAACGAATTTAAATACTGATTAGAATAAGAGTTAGGAGAACGAGGACATTCACCTTGACCCAACATCGAATCTTCTTCCACGATGGTCGAGGACTGAGAATACAATGATTCAGAGGAAAAATCAATTTGATTGTCAGTAAGAACATTTTCAATAGATTCTACCTCCCTTGTTTGTTCAACATTCTCGGATGGATCCCTCTCATCCTGTGAACACAATTCTTCTTGCAATTGAGTGATAGTATTTGTAACTTCTTCATCATTTGCGATTGAATATGACTGGATGCAAGCATCATAGAGGATATTTAATACAAATACATGTCATCAAGATTAAATTTACAAAAAACATGATGGATTCTTGTTGAAAATCCTCTTGAAGATGAATCTCCATTGATTAGCAAGGTCTGAAATTCTTCACATAATTGATTGTAATCATAGATTTCAAAAGCATCTAAAAATTCATCTACAAACTGAAACCAATAAAAAATGTGATATGCTGGAAAAGACTCAAACCAATGTTTAATCCGACCCCTGAAAGTAAAAACAAACAATCTGCACAAAACCTTTAAATCAAAAATATCATGCTTGATGCATTTACACCAAAACTTGTTAATATGGTCTTTTGCAGATACATTCCGCCCACCATCAAAGGTGAGTTTGGACAAGAGAGAGACTGTCTTGTTGGGAATATCAGGTAATGAGAAGTGGAAAGCATGTTCCAACACAGTGATTTGGGGAGCCATGGAAAATTAATTAAATTCGAAACAAAGACTCATATAAGGCCAACTTGTCAATCTGGCCCTCCTTCTAGCACCATTTGTTGATGGGTGAAATTGATCATCCATCAATTGGAAGAGCAAGTTCGGTCCGGGGTTGTCTAAATAACCCAAGTTGTTTGGTGTAACTCATTCTAATGGGTTTAATGGCTCCGTTAGGCAATCTAAGAATCCTAAAAGAAGCGAATAAAATAGAGAAATAACTAACTAATTACTAAACACACTATATATATGTACATATGTTCAAATGTAACTATAGTAGTTGTATTTAAACAGAAGATATACAATTCTTGTATATTTACATGATTTACAAGATGCAAGTTTTAATCGAAACTTACAAAAATCGATGTGCAAAATGATTGCTTCTAGGAAGCAGATAAAGAAAGCACATAAAAATATTTATTGTTTTTCTTTTATAAATTTAAAGAATCTGACAAAAAAAGGTTAATGAAACATGAACATGTGGATAGACAAAGTTGAACCATACATTGTAGTTTCAATGATATGCAAATGATAGAAAAATACAAAGAATCTATCATGTTAATGAATTAGTGAGGTGTATCCAAGCATCTACATGAGTTGTGAACATCCAACTGCCATGTCCAAGAGAGAAATCTGCAATGAACCTTATAAATGTTCTAAATAAATTCAGAACATGTATTGGCAGCTTAGGTTTTAATGACAGAAAAGGAAACAAAAACATAAACCTGTGATCTCATAATTATACATGATTACAGCAAGATAAATCTGGAAGCAATCTATGCATTTTATCATTCAATTTAAAACTCAAAGATAAATCCCATTATTTAAATTGAAGATATAATCACAACATTTGTATTTTGATGAAGCAAATGATAGATGGTAAATATAAACCTCCTACACATCACAGATCATTTAATCTAAAGATATCAGACCTGCACATGTAACAAGATTAAAAAACATAAATAACAACATTATAAACAAAAGGCTAAAGCCAAAATGTATATATGTCGTTCTATTAAGTTTTTGGAATCACTTGTCCATTATGTAGTCCTGGAAGAAATGTTTGGATAATAGACTTTAAAGATTGAAAAAATTAATACATAAATGATAATAATTAACCATGTATTGATAAAAAAGACTAAAGCTATTTAAATCAATGCATAATCAATTATTCAAAKAATATGAATATATTATAATGAAAATAAAACCATTTTACTTACAGGACAAAAGCCATTAAGCAACCTGGAATTCCATATTCTTCTTTGAAAATATTCGTCCATTCTCCCAAAGATTCCAACCATCCATTACTCCATTTGAAAAGAAATATAACGTTTACAAAAGAAATAATATACAAAAGAGAAAGGATTGAAATTCTCCTCTCCAATTCTTCTCCTCCTTTGGCTCTGATCTTTTTCATATATTTATAAAATGAATGAACAGTCTGGGCATCACTATTAATTTCCGCCACCTAAAATTTTCCTCTAAAAGAGATCCAAATATATCTCAAATCGTGCATTTTTTTGGGAAAATGTCAACGCAGAAGGTAAATGGGTCCATTTTGGTTCTGGGTTTTCAACCGTTTCTTCTAATTCCTCACGGTTTGGCTGCAATCAGTTCTGCAAAATCGTCTGTCTAATCTTGACGCCTTTCCAAATTTTATCTGTTGTTGCTCATAAATTATTTTGTAGCAATCCAAAATTATTTTTGAATCAATAATCTTAAACATATTTGGATAATAAAATCAAACCATGATCAGATCCATATCAAATATTTGATAATAGAAACCTGTGAAACAAAAAGAAACCTAAATTAATAACCTAAAAATTATGAATAAAACAAAAATCTAGAAAAATAAAAAATGAATTTAAACTAACTATTAGTTCTAAACAAACATTGTTTATATTTTCCTTTCAAATATGATCTAGAAGCTTCATGTTAATGAAGAAAAAATATTAATTTTAGTTTTTTACAAAATCAAACAAATGATAGATAATTCTTTTATTATTATTATTTTGAAATGAGATGCAAAATGAAAAAATAATTTAATTAATTAACATCACCAAATAATTTCATGAAAATGAGAAACCAACCAAGATATTATTTGATGAAGTATTGAACACATTATTCAAAATAGTCAATCTTTCTAATGAGCAAAAAAATAAACACATAATCATAATTTAAACGAAAGTAAACATTTGATAAAAATTAACGTTTTTTGTTTAAATTGAGATTTTTATGCTCGTTTATAACTTTTGACATATACTCTTGTAATAAATGTCTCATACTAAAGTGAATGTCTTAAGTTTGTCTCAAAGAAAACCAAGGAATGGAACTATTTGAAAAGGTTGATTCTGTAGCTCATTATAATTATCAAGATTCTAATAGGGGCCCTTTAAATTTTGTAAAAATATAGGGGGAGTTGTTGGGGCCCAACAACATTGTAAGCTCATGTACAGTTATAAAACCAATGTATTGTAATGTGAATGATGAATAAGGGAGTTTGGTTGTTTACATATTTAAACTTTTTGTGTGTGCATGTGAATGGAATCATGTATGATGTTATTTGTTGTGTTATTGGCATGAATAGATGCAAGTAAATTCCAGTTTTTAAATGAGTAAATCCTGGTAGAGAATAGTTCCATGTGATGTTGTTGTCCAGGTGATAGGGGCCTGTATAAGGCTGTACATAGATTGGTGATAACCTGCAAGTGAATGTGGATCCCTTGGAAAGGTCGTGTGGAACGAATGATTCTCTACAAATGTTGAAGAATCAATGGATTTGGGAACTAATCCTTGGCCGCACTATGAAAAGTAAAATATTATTGTGAGAGTTCATTGTAAGACACCGTGGAGATGGAATGTTGTTGCTAGATATAATTTTGAGCACATAGAGAGTTCAGTTTCATCACTAAAGGTATGTTTGTGTACCATAGATTGAATATGTCTACATATGAGGATGTTCATGTTTTATAAGATAACCATTGATTCAAGATTGAGTGACCCAACTAGAGGTTTGTTACAACAAAAGAGGCATGTTGCAACATAAGTGTGTTTCAATTGAGGCATGTTATCTCAAAAGAGGCATTTTGCAACAAAAATGTGTGTGGTAGAAAATGCATGTTACAACAGAAGATGTGTTATAGTAGCAAGCATGTTGCAAAAACAAGTGTGTGTCAACAACATATGTGTTGCAGCAGAGGCATGTTATAGTAGAATAAGCATGTTGCAGTAGAGGCATGTTACAAAAGAGGCATGTTGCAACATAAGAGGGGTGTTGCGGTGGAGGTGTGTTGTAGCCGAAGGTGTGTGGAAAAGAACTTGTTGTAGTATCAAGTATAGGTGTGTTGCAGTAAAGGTCATGTTACAATAAGAGGTGTGTGATAGTAGAGGCTTGTCACAACAATATATGTGCTACAACAAGAGATGTGTTGCAATAGGAGGCATGTTCTAGTAGAAATTTTGTTGCAAAAAAAATGTGTCATAACAATTGACATATTGCAGCAGGAGAGGTGTTGTGGCAGGAGACGTATTACAATATGAGATGTGTTGTATCAAGTGAATGTGCCATAGAATGGTTAGTACAAAATGATGTTTTGTAGCATCTATTTTTTGGTGCTACAGGGAAGCAAACATTTTTTGGTGCTACAGGGAAGAAAACATAAATATGTGATAGATGAGGTACAACCATATGGATTGCAACATAATTGGGTTGACAAAAAAGGGAAATGTAGCAATGAGGAAGAAGCATTAGGACATATGTGGTACCAATTATTTTCAACTCAAGGAATGATTCTGTTGCATATGTACTCTGATGGCAAGGGGTGGATCCCAATGCACCAAGTGGTATCTGTTGGTCCTGAGATTAAACTTAAGGCTCAAAGGATAATGTCATGTATCAAGAAAGTTTAAGAGAGTGTATTTTTAAAGTGCTTTTTCTACCTTAGTTATATGAGAAAAATTCCTTAATTCAAATTAATAGTTTCACAACATAGAGGCCGTATTTCCTGTCTGAGTCAAAATTGTAATATTGAATGGTGCAAGAGAAAGATACAAAACCGTAAAACAAAACATGGCATCAATTACTGAAGAGTCCCACCTTGTTGCAGTATAATAAATTAGATAGTGTAACCTTGAATAAAGCATAAAATACAGTAACCCACACAACAAGCAGGTCTTGATTTACTCACAATAAATGCAGTGGAAAAGTTTCTTACTTTACAAATTACCGATACAATTAGATTACAGTAGTGGTTGTACTAAATTGAAATCATACATTTATCAAGGAAATTCTTAAAGACATGATGAGATATGGAAAACAAAGAAACACATAACCCAGATTTAACAAAACTTGGAATCTCTGTCTGCACTTGTATTAATACTCAATAAGGATGATTTTTCTCTATTACAATCGGCAATAAGAAGCCTGGTGCAAGTCTTCAATCTATGTATTTGTACAAAATGGTCTCAACCCATAAATGGTTGGACTTATCATAATTTAAAAATAGTAAATATTTTAGAATAAGATTACAATATGTAAAAACTGAAAGAGTTCCATTAGCCTTCTCCTCTGTCTCTTTGTCTGCTTACATAGACATTTCTTCTCCTCATCCTTTAACCTGGAAGCAACTGGAATTTGATCTTGACCTGTATGAGTAGTATGTATATATTTTATCACTTGTTTCCAGATGTTCTTTCTTTCCCATATTCGACACATTGTATGCATCTACTCACTAACTATACCACCAACCCAGAAGGTTCAATTGCTTCATTTGCTTAAAAAATGTACAACTTCTTTTCTACCTGAGGAAACCTTTCCTGTATCCTTTTTTCTCCCAAAGATGTGACTTGTAATTTCAAGCTTGGGTTCACTATCCATTTGTTTATTTGGATAAGAACAATTTGGTTCATTTGTTGGATGGTTGTCATGGATTCTTCTTTGCTTGTGCTAGAATTATATTGGTTCTTTTCTATGTCAATCTTTCTTAGGGCTTTAGAGATAGTATTTAATTCAACATCTAGTAGCCCTTTGTCTAGTGAGGATATTGTTTCTACACAAGCTTCGTTTACCTCTCTGGCTAATCTTTTTCTTTCGACAAGATTTGTTTCCCAGGCCTTCAAAATTATGTTGCCTCTGGTTTTCTCAGAAAGAGACAATCGAGGAACCTCTGATACATCATCTTTTGGTAATATTAAGATAGCCTCCTTCTTTTGGGATTCTCTTTCTTTAATGTAAATGTTCTTCAGGGAAAGGTCTACTACCCAGTAACAATTTTGGATGGCTTCTAGTTTTGTAAAGAGATCCTATTGGGTTGATTCTAGCTTTTCATGTACTTTCAGTGCTTAAGCCTGAAAAGCTTCCATCCCTAATGTTGTACCTTTAGTCAAGTTTATATTGGCTTGTAGTTTCTTGATCAATTCTTCCTGCTGAGTGACCAATCCTCTATTGGCCTGTGTATTTTGATAGAAATCATCAAGGTTAGCTTTCAACTGTTGGATCTGGCATCTTTCATAGGCTCTGACTTGTTCAAATTCTTTGTTCATCTTATTTCTCACATCCTGTTCCATCATCATTATCTGGTATTGCAACTTCCCTACCGACATGTTTCTTTGTTTCAGCTACTCAACTTGATTTTCTACTGACCACAGATTGGCCATGGCAAAGGCACCTAATGAACCTACCATCTCCTTAGCGAAATCAAAATCTTCTAGACTTTGTCCATCATACAACAATCTTTTCCTTTTGACTATTGCACCATCTTTCTGATGCGTTTCTCTTTTAACTATGGCCCTCCTTTTCTTACTGAAAAAGAAGTCTGAAGGAGGCATTTCTTCGGCTAAAATCGGGGTAAGATCATCTATAAAGATGACTTAAGAACTAAGATTTCCACAACTTGACTGCAAAGGTGTTAATGAAATAATGGGGTTACCTATCTCTATGGATGTTTGTTTCTCTGCTGTATCGGTAACCAGTTTGTTTGGTGTAGAAGGAGACTCATCTTCCCCCTCTTTTAGAAAATATTCAAGATGAGATTTTGTTTGAGAACCTATTGGATTCAACAATGAAGTCTCCACTTTCTGCATCAATATTTCGTGATTTTTCGGGTTTTCCTCAGTACTCGGTTTGTTAGAACTTCCTACCTCAAAAACCTAAGGTGTGGCTTCCTGTGTGGATGAAGGTGTAGATTCCTGTGTAGATGAAGGTGTTGTTGGTTCTCCTTGTAATACCTTGGTAAGCTATTCCTTCTATGCTCCTATAAATTGAAGAATCTAGCTAGTTGGTCAGGTGACAGAGTTTGGACTCTATTCATTACTTCATTGTATGACCTGGCTCCCCTGAATATTTCATCCTATGGGGAAATATCGTGCACATACCTCTTTAATTTGTATTGATCCAGGTGACCTTCCATGATATTCTAGGGATCATGCCTTTTAAACTCAATGTTAACCAGCTTGACATCTTCTAGAGCTTCAACCTCTAGTTTATAATGGCTGAAATCTAACAACGCGAACATGCAAAATTGGAGAGGGAAGGTTGGCCATACCTTTCTTTGGGTTGCTTTCAATTCTTTGTTGATGCCCCCTATCATGGTCTAATAAGCCACTTCTTGGCATACCAGCCGATCTGGTAGAAACTTTGGGAGAGCATGGGGGTGAACCGAGCACTCGAAAACGCTGATGTAGGAAACGTTTTCCTCGATATACCAGTATGCTATTTTTCCCAGGTTGTCCATGCTTTTATCTGAAATCCTCGGAGGTGGGAAACTGTATTGGGTGATATGAATGATCACCACTACATAATGACAGATTTCCTAGAAGAAATATCTAGCTTTGTCCTCCCACAACTTGGAGTGATAGAAATGCATAGGCTCGACGCTGGTTGGGGTCCAACTCCAACTCATTAGAGGGAAAGGAGTCATAAAGAAAAGAGCATCCATGATGTATGCAAACATGTAGAAAGGATCTGGTTTTCCTTTGGACTTTGCCAATTGGTACCCTATGATTTCCTTAGCCAGGTTGTCTGATAACATCTTAGCCCAGTTGAAAGAGTGGCCCTCGGCTACTGCATGTATAATTGGTACCCATGCTAATAGGAAATGAGAGGAGTCTTTTTTCTCAAATATCCTACATAGAATCATAGCCACATAAATCATATGGGCGTCTAACGATGCTGTGGCATATATGCCGTGAGTGTCGGCTTTGAATTTCTCAGGGTTCCCCCACTAGTCCTTGATTAAATCAGGGTAGTTTTTGTCATATTGTTTGCACTCATGTTTGTCAAACTCCATTATGAATGCAACGCTGTAACTATATTTAAAATCAAGGGATAATTTATACATTACTTGTATATGCTCCGATGGAAAGGACCCAACAACAACCTTTTGTGAGTTGTGAATGCTCCTGGTTGAAATGTTAACATTTTTTAGGGCCCAACCTATCATATCGTTATACGACATGAGCCTCGGTCACACGCTTATTTTGTGTAGATTTGGCTGAGATATGTTCCTGAGTTTAGTTGGACGGGTTTTAGTCACTTTGTCCCCTAAATCCTTTGGGCAATTAATAAGCTCGTGCTCTAGAACATCAAACACATGTGTCCATGATTTTACAATATCGATGGCTCTCAGTGAGGTGTTTGACAAAACATCTGTGTTCGGATTTGCACTTTCACCAGCTACTTTAGCCATCTTTCATGGTGTCATGATATTAGTGAAATCAAAATTGTGTTACTTGTTACAGGAGGATGCGTGAGCTTCTCAGTTGGATAAAACTTGCTATTCTTCACAAATGAAAATAGAATTCAAACTCAAATATTTTTATTCACCTCAAGCGTATTGATTTGCGAATACCTTTACTGACGATAAATTCATTTACCTTAATGAGAATATCTAGGCGGCGATCTGCAATCTATATTGAAATCATTGTTGTAGATTTGTGGTTAATTCCATTAATAATGGTGGTTCACGATTGGGGACTTGGATGAAATAGGTTTGAAATTTCCTGAATCGTGAATTCACAAAGGATAAATTACGAGATAATATTGTTTAAAACATTAATTAATCATGTTTAACTTTAAGTGTTTTCGAGTTTTTAGATTTCAGGATTTTAATAGCAGCTCGAGATTGAATTCCTGAAACCCGAAACTACTAAAGGATTAATCATCAGATAATTATTGTTTAGTTTCCATTAACCCTGCTTAAGTTTAAAATGTTTCGGAAACTCGGACTTCAGGATTTCAGAAGTTGATGGATGGTAAAGATCCACAGTCCGAAGTGAGAAGTTGTTTACTAACTTTTAATCAATATTAAGTTAGCTAATTGGAGTTTAATATTTGGTATTTTATTTTTTCGTGGATTTTTGAGTTAGCTCTTTATTATATTTACAAAAGGCTATTACTTTTAGTGACGTGTCGAGGGTGATGTCATATTAAATGATGTGTCGAGACCAGGGGTGCCACGTGTTACTTGGATTCGTACTAATCTTCAGAGAAAAATGTCGCAATTGGATGCCACGTGTCAACCTAGGGAAGATTTGGAAAATACACGTGTACTACGCTTCGTGTTCTTTGAAAGTTTAAGAAAGAGTGATAACAGATTTTTTCGGGTTTCAGGGTTTTTAAAGTTATGACTTGTCGAAATGACCGAAGCGCAAAACTCCGAAGAGACCTTTAGTGATTGGGTTATTTAATAATCAGGTGGCTCCACAACTCCGAAGAGCTTGGGATCGTGTGATCAATCTGAGGAACTTTCATCAATGACGATTATCCTACGCACCTTAAGACTAGGAGTAAATTTGATTTAAACATTTGAAAACAGATTTCTGAGTCATTTCAGCAAGGATGAAAATCGAGAAAGTAAAGCTCAAGGCTTAGGATTTATATGTGTTCCAACATAGGCTCCATCTGGGGATTGCACCTCCCTGCAAGGCGTGGAAGAACAATAGACCAAGTGCCTTTATTGGGTAAATGGAGTCATCATTGGAATTCTGGGAAAACCTTTTGAAAAATCATACAAAGAGAAATTAGACTTCAGCCGTGTCTCAGAAAAATTTCAAAACACAATCAGTTACAAATCCCAAGTTAGGCTATTAAAGTTTTCCTTTTCCTAAAACTAAGCTTAGATTTATTTAAGATAATCAAAACAACTTTAACTGAAGTATTAGACTTTGGTTTATTTTTTTCGCATCAAGGCACATTAATTTTAACGATTTCTTTAGTGAATCCCTTGTCGGTTAGAATGTAAATATTATCGAAAAAGAACTTGCTTCCAGAGTATGTTTATACATGTATGAAATCCTTACAGATATCATAGATATTGCTTCACTACCAGTGAGCCTGTTCAGTACCTTGATGAATATATCTACATCTCCCATTGAATTTCCTTTCATCACTTAAAATAACATTTTTGCATTTGATTTGAGATGAGGGCAATGATTTTATGAATTTCCTCTCATCATCTCTTTTGGACAAAATGGGGGCAATCGATTTTATGAATTTCCTTTCACCATTTGTCTTGGAATAGATGGGGGAAATCATTTTATGAATTTCCTTTCACCATCTGTCTTATATTTTATTATAATTTTGAAGTGAGGGCAATCAAATTGTATGTATCATACAAGGATGATATCTTCTTAACATTTTACAATGAAGGTCTACCAACCATTTTTTATTTTACTTTGAGATACATCTCTTCCAATCTTCAATACATCTTTTCCTATAGGGAAGATCTTATGGGGAATTTTTATTTTCCAGGGATTTTCCTTGAACGAATTAATCAGTTAAAATCTGCTATAAGAGATCAAGTTACTTGGATTAACCTAGACATACTTTCTCTCAGTTAAAATTAGAGGAACATAAAGATTTTCGCCTAATCTCATTTTGAAGATATATTTTTTAAGTTTTCAGAGGTGAGGCAAAATTCTTTCTCTCTGTGGAGATTTAAGGTCAGGTAATAACAGTCAGGATAGAGTGAAAGATTTTAGACATTGAAAATGAAAACTGAACGAAGAGTCATAGGGTTTTAATAGGAATTGCATTTCCACATAAGTTCACTTTTTGATCATCGAGTTTCTCATTTATTTTCCTTGTATTTTATTTTTATTTCATTTTTGTCTTACTTTCATTTGATTCAGAAGTCTAGAAATTTATATATTTTTGATCTTTGATCAGGTGATTATATTTACGAGAGTAGAACCTTGTATATATATGATAGGATTTATTTCAAAACAACGAATATAGAAGTTCATACCTCAGATTTTATTTATGTTTTCAATCAAACCAACTGTTAGTTTATCATCTGTTTTGAGATAAATGACTATTTTGAAAACTAAGCGTTAGATTCCGCTACCTCCTTATTTCTCATCCGAAAATAAGTATTCTGCAAGAACATAAAAAATAAATAATTAGAGAATTCCGTAGAATATGAATGAAATGCAGTACAAATATTTTATTTTTACTTTTCAGAATATTAAATAAAACTGGGTTTATTTAAAATGAAAAAGTAAAATTCAGGTAACCTATGAAGGAAAATAAAATTGCGAAAGTAAACAAAAAACCAAACTGGTATATACAATGGTAATGTGAAACATGTTTATTGCATAAAATGTTTTAGATAACGCCCGTTGATAGGGGCGTCAAAAGTTTTCCCATCGTCTTCAGAGGGGAGGAATGAATTCTTCCCCTCTGAAAATGCAATCCTGAATGGTTCGAACTAGAGATGATCAAACTTGCCATGTTTTCCCGCATCTTCTTTTCTAGCATCCCATTTTAAGATTAGATCACCGGGAAGGAACTCCCTGTCTTTCACTTTTTTATCAAAAAGGGATTTCATATTATCTTGGTATTTTTCAAGTCTGTCATCGACTTCGGCCCTGTTTTGCTAGACTTCAATTATTTGTTTTATCCTCCTCGTTACGTCATTTGACTCTTAATTTGTGTCTTTCCACAACTTCATTACTGGAAGAGATAGATTAATAGGGAGGACAACTTTAGTTGCATAAACCATTTTGAAAGGAGACATACGTATTGATTTCTTAGTGCCGATTCAGTTTTCCCATAAGGCATACTTTAGGTGAACGTGCCAAGCCTTCTTATTCTCCATTAATACTTTATTGATTATATTCATCAAACTTTTGTTGGATGATTCAGCCAAACCATTTCCTTGAGGATAATAGGCTGTAGAATGTCCCACCACAATGTTGTATTTTTTAAAACATCTTATCATTGCCATAGATTTGAATGCTTGAGCGTTGTTTGTAACTATTTTTCGGGGGAATCCAAATTTGGATAGGATGTTCTCCTCCAAAAAGTTTATAACTACCGAGTCTGTGGCATTCTGAGTTGGAATGGATTCAATCCATTTTTTGAAATAATCGGTAGCAGTAAAAATCCGCTTATGTTGGGCGCTTAACTATGGGTGGATTGATACGATGAAGTCCAGACCCCATTGTTGAAAAGGAGGCTCTATCTTGACTGGGACTAACGGTAGAGCAGGGATATTTTTCTTACCAGAGAACATTTGGAAAGGCCTACAGGCTCTGACTATAGCATTGAAATTAGTAAATAACTTTAGCCAATAATATCCAGCTCTTAGAATCTTGTAGGCCGTGTCCCTCCAGGAGTAATGTACTCCACACACTCCTTTGTGAAACTCATTTATGACATCTTCTATTTCAAGTTATGTTAAACAACGTAGCAAGAAACATATAGGATATTTCCAGTACAGCTGACCTTTGATAATACAGTATTTAACGGTGTATAGCTTCAACGTTCTTTATTTGGATGGAGTCATTTCACTCGGGAACTGAAGGGTGAGGAGATATGAAATGATATCGTGATACCAGTCAGATGAAAAAAATTTATTCTCGATATGGACTGTAGGGGTTTGATCATCAAGTTCTCCTATGTCTGGAATATGTCCATGTGATTCCAGATGATTTATCCCAAGTGATCTGAAATTTGACTCTGCTAATAATTTTTCCAGACCTTGACCTTTGACCAGCTTGGTCGGTTTTACTTCTAGATCAAACTCCTGAATTTTGGCCAACCACTGACCTCTCCTACCATCATTGACCGATTGTACTAGTATATCTTTGATTGATCTTGTTGGCACATAGGCGATTATTTTGGAATGCAGTACATAGGTCTTGAAAGCTTTCAGATATTTCACCATCGCGTAGGATTTGTTTTCCAGTATATCATATCTTAACTTGACGTCTCTGAGAATTTTACTAAAAAAAGCGATCGATTGCTCGAAACCTTCTTCATTCTTTTGGAGAAGTATTGCTGCAATAGTATGTTTAGATGCGAAAGAAAAAACCAGAAATTCCTTAGTATAGTCAGGACTAGATAGTACTGGAGCTTCGCTTATAGCTTTATTAACTCGCTCGAATGATGCTTTAGCTTTGGAAGACCATTTGATTTCATTGTCTTTCTTCAACATATCTGTGATTAATTTGACAATTTCAGCAAAGTTAGGGATAAACCTTCTCAAAAAAAAAATTTTTCCTAGAAAAGACTGGATTTATTTTTTAATTATAGGAATGTTTATTGTGTCAATAGACTCAATTCTCTTAGAGTCAACCTTGATTCCGTCTTTCGAAACTATATGCCCCAAAATATTTCCTTATTGCATAGAAAAACAAGATTTTTTAGGGCTAAGAGACAAACCAAATTTTCTACATTTCTCAAAGGTTTGTTTGAGATGAACCAGATGTTCTGTATCAAAATTCGAGAAGACTGTTAGATCATATAAGTAAATAAAAACAAGTTTATATCTCTCACCGATGAAATATATATCCATTGCGATTTGGAAAGTGGCCCGTTCGTTCATCAAACCAAATGACATTTTATCATACATGAAAGTTCCCCACAGAGTAGTGAATGCAGTTTTTTCTTTATCATCTTCGTGGACAACAATTTGGTTATAAACTGAGAAGCCATCGATCATCGACATTCTGTTGGCTCCAAATACTTTTTCCAGGACATGATCCATTTTTGGCAGCGGGTAGTTATCTTTCAGGGATGACCGATTTAAATTTCTGAAATCCACGCAAAGCCTAATTTCTCCACTTTTCTTCCTGACGGGTACCAGATTTGATGCCCATTTAGAACATCTAAGTGGAACAATAATCTTTGCGTCAAGAAGCTTCTTTACCTCTCTTTCTATTACAGGTAAGAGAATAGGGTTTATCTGTCTCAACTTTTGTCTCAAAGGTTTGATACCATGCTTCAAAGGAATCTTATGTTCAATCACAGAGGTATCATAATTTTTAAAATCATCATAGGACCAGGCAAAGATGTATTTGTACTATTTAAGAAACTAGACATATTTACTCTTCACCTGAGATGGAAGGTATTTAGATAACTTGACTATCTTAGGTTCTTCTTTAGTTCCTATGTCATAGTCTTCAACCTCCTCCGGTTGAGGTCGTAGGGTAGATTTCAGGGGTATGCCATCTTTGTCAAACAATCTCTCTGAGGGTATCAGACCTATAGGGATATAATTTTTCTTAAGTACATGCACTTGGTGATTTGTGATCTTGTATTAAAAGTTTCCAGGCTCTTCACCTTCTTGCAGGATCTAAATAGGATTGCTATGGTTTTCTTGATCTATATGAGTCTCAGAGAATTCATCAACCATTTCTAGAAATTGTTTAATATGCTCATCATCTTCAAAGACCTTCTAGTGTTGCACATTATTTAGGATTGAAGGTCTGTGTCTCATTTATATATGATACTTCAACTTTAGGACAATAGGAGGCATAAACATTGCAACGACTTTGGCTAAGGAGTCGGCTTGTTGATTTTCCATTCTGGGGATGTGATGAATGTTAAATGATGAGAAGAAATTCTCGATCAGATCCAAGGAGCAATTTATGTATGACCTTAGCCTTGGATGTTTAGCTTGATATTTCTGCTTTATTTGTTTTACAATAATTTCTACTTCACCATAAACTATTAGATTTTGAATTTTTAGTTTCCTCGCGGCCTCTAATCCTAAGACCAGAGCCTCGTACTCACATACATTATTTGTATAATCAATTTCCCACTTTAATCTGTATGAAAATGGGATGACGTACTCATCTCTGGGTGCAACAAACAACACTCCAGCACCTGCCCCTTCACATGACATATCACGATCGAAAAACATTTTCCATACTCCCTCCCTACTATTTACACTTTTATGTGTTTTTTCCATTTTTTTGTTTTCTTCTTCTACACATTCTTCAAAATCATCGTCTATTGATAAAATAAAATTTCCTAGATCTTGATCGAAAACATAGACTGGATAATTGTTTGGGTTTTGGGGGTAACTTATAGTGTATGCCAATCTAGTCTCCCTATACAGTCGAGTAAATTGACCACCAAAAAATTGGGATCGTAGCATATGTGATGTTCAGTTGCAGTGATCCTCCAAGCTTTGTGCCCCAAGACCTAGATAAAAGCATGCCGTACTTGGAAGGGACATCAGAAACAACTACAACCATAAGGATACTCTTTACTGGAATCTGTGCAAGATTCACTACTAGATCCTTGATCATGCCCAGACACTTAACCTTTCTGGAATCAAAAGAATATAAGTCCTGATAAGTTCTAGTGATTTCAAGGCCCAACTTTTCCATGATAACTTTAGGCATTAAGTTGTGAGAGGCCCTAGAATCTAACATGAAATTATGAACTAAATGATCATGCATAATTAAGGTAATATAAAAAGGAGCTACGGAATCCTTAGCATTTTCAATGTGTGGACCAAACATAATTGTAGGATTTTCATCTTGTAGATTTATTACATCTTCATGACATTCCGCATCAGAAAAATTAATCATTTTAGAGATCTGGTTTTTATAAATTGGATTCTTGGCAAGATCAACCAGGGGCATGGGGATTTTAATTTTATTTATTTCATTTTCTAAACTAAAACCTCTAGTTGTTTTTTCGCTTTCCCTAGTTGAAGTTTGTGTTTCTATATTCTTTGTTTTCTTAGTTTGTGTTTCTTTGGTTTCAACTTTTTTGGTTTGGGCAACTTATTTTTCAACTAGTGGTTTAGTAACAACTACCTCATTCACTTTGTTTCTTAACAAAATATTTTTTGATGGAACACTTGTAGTATTTGTTTCTCTGGGCCTTAAATTATACTTCTGTTGAAGTTCGTCCATTATGGAGTCGACGATTCCTTGATATGAAGACTCTCCCAGGTTATTTACACTTTCCTCATTACTAAACATGGACTCTTGGTCTAGAGATATTTCGTAATCCTATCTAGTTAGATGAGGTTCTTGGTATTCTTCCCTAAGGTTGTTTATATCCTCTTCTAAACCCTCATAATTATTCATATCATCTCCTATAATTTTTTTTTTTTTAAAGGAGCTTGTATTTTTTGATCTTTTTTTACTTGTCTCTGTTGGGTCTGGGGGTTAGGATTTCTCTTGAAATATTTTCTGGAAAATATATCAGGTTTGGCTTGGTCTAGTTCCATTATGGAGATTTTTTTTGACAAATCTTTGATTATCTTAGCCATGTCATCCATTTTTTCTTCCACAGACCTTCCATATTCGGAGGGTCCCGCTTGTTCCCTGAAGTGTTTAGGTTCTTTGGTTGCTGTCTCAACCTTGGATTTTAGTTTACCAGACACCATCATGTTTGATTCAATTTATATGGTTTCATATTGCATCCCTGTGAGGGTATTCAATCGTATTTCCCTTAAAAGTAGGGCAAAGTCAGGCTCAAAATCCCCTGCTAAAGTCACCTTCGCTGCAGGTTGAGAGGGTTTAACTTCTACTAGAATTTTATGATAAAGTTTGTTAAATCTCTGAGTAAATTCTAGAACCGAATCAGAATTGTTTTTCTCAATGCCCCGAATTCAGTCAAATAGTAAATATGATATTTCTTTTCTCCCCATTGTCTTAAAAAATCATTTTCTAAATAATCGTATGACCGTAGGGATCCTACTAGGAGTCCTCGAAACCATATTCTTACTTGTCCTTTGAAAGTTTGCACTAAAATCCTGGAATAGACATCCTCATGCTCGATACTGAGGATATCAATGAATTAATCAAAATAGGTGATGTGCTCTGTGGCAATTAAATCTCCTTCTCCCATAAATTTTGGTAAGTGCTTCATATAATTTTCAGGTAAATCATGAAGGGCGGGGGGAAGGACCAAGGGAGTGTATCTGGCCGCTACTTTGGCAAAAATCCCAGGGGTTGGAGGATGTCCTTGACCACCTCCTCCTCCACCTCCTCCTCCACCTATGACTCCACATCCTCCAGCAACAACCATTGGGCATCTGGGGGATGAACTTTGGGAGTTAAAAAGAGGGTTTTCAAAAAATTCTAGGGACCAAAGCGGTGACCTTTTAACTTCCTCGGGATGCGGGGAAGGGAAATCTGGAAAATGATCGTTAGGGGATGAAAATTCTAGAGGAGGGGGGGAAGGAAAGCGTGGACTGGTTTCCTTAGACTTACAAGATGTGTAGATAGGGGAACCAACAAGAGACAAATCAAGGTATAAAGTATGCTCTTCAGGGTCTTGGAGAACTGAAACCTTTACTTCTGGTGAGGATGGGGTAGACAGAAAATTAACACCAGCGGGTATAGAAGAGAATCCTTTGTTCGGACAATTAGGAGTATTATAAGATTCAATCTCAATATTTATTTCGGGTATGACTTCCTTCAGGTTCTCGTGCCTAACCTCAGACTTGCTAGTTGAGGCCTTTTCCGAGGGTGTTTGTTTAATATTATTTTCAGGAGTTAGTTCTTCAACTAGAACCATAGTATTGACCGGTGTAACTTTGGGTTGGTACTTCTTACCTGTCGATGCAGTATTCGACTTAAGGTATCCCTTTGGCTTCAACAACCTTTTGGGATCTGATACATGGGTGGTTTTCTTATCGTTTGGGTTCTTTATGGTATTCCTTCGAGCGAATGCCAGTTTATCTATGTTGGAGTCGCAAAGTGAAAGATAAAAATAGCCTTAATTCAATATTCAATCTTTGTTCACTATCAAAGAGAGAATCTTACCTTGCCATTTTACCAGGGAAAAGTAAATTCGTTTCTCCGTTCCCTGGCAACGATGCCAAAAATATGTTGGTTCTAAGATTAAACTTAAGTCTCAAACGATAATGTCAAGCATTAGGAATGTTGAAGAGAGTGTATTTTTAAAGTGTTTTTTATACCTTAGTTATATGAGAGAAATTCCTTAACTGAAATTAACAGTTTGACAACACAAAGGCTGTATTTTGGATCTGAGTCAAAATCGCAATATTGAATGGTGCGAGACAAAGATACAAAAATGTAAAACAAAACAGGGAATCAATTACTGAAGAGTCCCACCTTGTTGCAGTAGAATAAATTAGATATTGTAACCTTGAATAAAGCATAAAATACAGTAACCCACATAGCAAGAAGGTCTTGATTTACTCACAGTAAATGCAGAGGAAAAGTTGCTTACTTTATAAATTACCGATAAAATTAGATTACAATAGTGGTTGTACTAAATTGAAATCATACATTTATCAAGGAAATGATTAAAGACATGATGAGATACGGAAAACAAAGAAACACATAACCTAGATTTAACAAAACTTGGAATCTATGTCTGCACTTGTATTAATGCTCAATAAGAATGAGTTTTCTCTATTACAATCGACAAGAAGCAGCTTAGTGCAAGTCTTCAATCTATGTTTTTATACAAAATGGTCTCAACCCATAAATGATTAGACTTCTCATAATTTAAAAATAGTAAATATTTTCGAATAAGATTACAATATGTAAAAATTGAAAGATTTCCATTAGCCTTCTCCTCTATCTCTTCATCTGCTGGCAGAGACGTTTCTTCTCCTCATCCTTTAACCTGGAAACAACAGGCATATGATCTTGACTTGTATGAGTAGTATGTACATATTTTCTCACTTGTTTCCAGATGTTCTTGCTTTCCCATATTCGACACACTGTATGCATCTACTCACTAACTGTACCACCAACCCAGAAGGTTTAGTTGCTTCATTTTATTAAAAAATGTACAACTTCTTTTCTACCTGAGGAAACCTTTCTTATATCCTTTTTTCTCCCAAAGATGTGACTTGTAATTTCAAGGTTGGGTTCACTATCCATTTGTTTATTTGGATAAGATCAATTTGGTTCATTTGATGGATGGTTGTCATGGCTTCTTCTTTGCTTGTCCTAGAATTATATTGGTTCTTTTCTATGTCAATCTGTCCTAGGGATTTAGAGATAGTATTTCCTTCAACATCTAGTAGCCCTTTGTCTAGTGAGGATATTGCTTCTATACAGGCTTCATTTACCTCTCTGTTCAATCTTTTTCTTTTGGCAATATTTGTTTCCCAGGCCTTCAAAATTATGTCGCCTCTGGTTTTCTCAGAAAGAGACAATCGAGGAACCTTTGATACATCATATTTTGGTACTAGTAAGATAGCCTTCTGAAACTTGGACCAAGATGAATGGGATTCTCTCTCTTTAATTTAAATGTTCTTCAGGGAAAGGTCTACTACTCGTTAAAATTTTTGGATGGCTTCCACTTTTGTAAAGAGATCATGTTGGGTTGATTCTATCTTTTCATGTACTTCCAGTGCTTGAGCCCGATAAGATTCCATCTCTACTGTTGTACCTTCAGTCAATTCTATCTTGGCTTGTAGTTGCGTGATCAATTCTTCTTGTTGAGTGACCAATCCTCTATTGGCCTATGAATTTTGATAGAGCTCATCAAGGTTAGCTTCTAGTTGTTTGATCTGATGTTTGTCATAGGATTTGACTTGTTCAAATTCTTTGTTCATATTATTTCTCACATCCTATTCTATGGTCATTATCTAGTCTTGCAACTGCCCTACCAACAAGTTTCTTTCTTCAGTTGCTCAGCTAGATTTTCTACTGACCACTGATTTGTCATGGAAACAACACCTAATGAGCCTGCCATCTCCTTAGCAAAATCAGAATCTTCTAGATTCTATCCATCATACAACAATATTTTCCTTTTGACTGCTGCACCATCTTTCTGATACATTTATCTTTTAACTATGGCCCTCCTTTTATTTTTGAAAAAGAATTCCAAAGGAGACATTTCTTTGGCTGAAATCGGGGTAAGATCATCTATAAAGATGACTTCGGAATTGGGATTTCCACGAATTGACTGAAAAGGTGTTAATGAAATAATGGGGTTACCTATCTCTATGGATGTTTGTTTCTCTGTTGTATCGGTAACCGATTTGTTTGGTGTAGAAGGAGGCTCATCTTCCCCCTTTTTTAGAAAATCTTCAAGCTGAGATTTTGTTTGAGCACCTAGTGGATTCGACAATGAAGTCTCCACTTTCTGCATTAATATTTCGGTATTTTTTGGGTTTTCCTCAGTACCTGGTTTGTCGGAACTTCCTTCCTCAAAACCATGAGGTGTGGCTTCCTGTGTGTAAAAAGGTGTAGCTTCCTGTGTATATGAAGGTGTTGCAGGTTCTCCTTGTAATACCTTTGGCAAGATATTCCTTATGTGGTTTTGGAAATTGAAGAAGCTGGCCTGTTGGTCGGGTGACAGAGTTTGGACTCTGTTCATTAATTCATCGTATGACCTGGCTCCCCTGAATATTTCATCCCATGGGGAAATATTGTGCACATGCCTCTTTAAGTTGTGTTGAGCCAGGTGAATTTCCATGATCTTTTGGGGATCATGCCTTTTAAACTCAATGTCAACTAACTTGACATATTCTAGAGTTGCAACCTCTACTTTAGAATGACCGAAATATAACAACGAGAACATGCCAACCTGGAGAGGGAAGGATGGCCATAGTTGTTTCTGGGCCACTTTGAATTCTTTGTTGATGCCCCTTGTCTCGGTATGATAAGACACTTCTCATCATACCAGCCGATCTGGTAAAAACTTTGGGAGAGAATGGTGAGGAATCGAGCACCCAAAAACCCTGATGTAGGAAAAGTTTTCCTCGATATACTAGTCTGCTATTTTGCCCAGGTTGGCAAAGATTTTATCTGAAATCCTGGGAGGTGGGCAATCGTATAGCATGATATGAATTGAGACCACTACATAATGACAGATTTCATAGAAGAAATCTCTGGCTTTTTCCTCCCACAACTTGGAGTGATAGAAATGGATAGGCTCGACACTGGTTGTGGTCCAACTCCAGCTCATTAGAGGGAAATGAGTCATAAAGAAAAGAGCATCCATGATGTATACAAACATGTAGAAAGGAGTAGGTTTCCCTTTGGACTTTGCCAATTAGTACCCTGTGATTTCCTTATCCAGGTTGTCTGATAACATCTTGGCCCAGTTGAAAGAGTAGCCCTCGACCACTTCATGTATAATTGGTACCCATGCCAACGGGAAATGAGAGGAGTCCTTTTTCCCGAATATCCTACATAGCATCCTATCCACATAAATCATATGGGCGTCTAATGATGTTGTGGCATATATGCTGTGAGTGTTGTCTCTGAATTTATCAGGGCACCCCCACGAGTCCTTGATTAAATCAGGGTAGTTTTTGTCATATTGTGTGCACTCATGTTTGTCAAAATCCATTATGAATGCAACGTTATAACTATATTTAAAAACAAGGGATAATTTATACATTACATGTATATGATCCAGTCAAAAGGACCCAACAACAACCTTTTGTGAGTTGTAAATGCTCCTAGTTTAAATGTCAACGTTTTCTAGGACCTAGCCTATCATATCGTTATAGGAAATGAGCCTCAATTGCACGACTATTTTTTGTAGCTCTGGCTAATATATTTCCTTGAGTTTAGTTGCATGGGTTTCGGTCACATCGTTGCCTGAATCCTCTGAGCAATTAATAAGATCATGCTCTAGAACATCAAACACTTGTGTCCATGATTTTACAGTATCGATGGCTCTCGATGAGGTGTCTGACAGAACATATGTGTTCGGATTTGCGCTTTCACTAGCTACTTTAGCCATCTTTTGTGGTGCCATGATATTAATGAAATCAGAATTGTGTTACCTGTTACTGGAGAATGCGTGAGATTCTCAGTTGGATAAAATGAGTTATTCTTCACAAATGAAAATGGAATTCAAACTCAAATATTCTTATTCACCTCAAGCATATTGATTTGTGAATACCTTTACTAACGATAAATTCATTTACCTTAATGAGAATATCTAGGCGACGATCTGCAATCTATATTGAAATTGTTTTTGTAGATTTGTTATTAATGCTATTAATACTGGTGGTTCACGATCGAGGACTTGGATGAAATAGGTTTGAAATTTCCTGAATCACGAATTCATGAAGGATAAATTGCAAGATAATCTTGTTTAAAACATTAATTAATCATGTTTAACTTTAAGTGTTTTCGAGTATTCATATTTCGAGATTTTAACAATAGCTTGAGATTGAATTCCCGAAACTCGAAACCACGAAAGGATTAATCATCAGATAATTATTGTTTAGCTTCCATTAACCGTTCTTAAGTTTAAAATGTTTTGGAAACTTGGACTTCAGGATTTCAGAAGGTGATGGATGGTAAAGATCCATAGTACGAAGTGCGAAGTTGTTTACTAAATTTTAATCAAGATTAATTTAGCTAATTAGAGTTTAATATTTGGTATTTTGTTGTTTCGTGGATTTGTAAGTTAGTTCTTTATTATATTTCTAAAAGGCTATTACCTGTAGTGACGTGTCGAGGGTGACGTCATCTTATGTGACGTATCAAGACCAGGGGGTTCCACGTGTTTCTTGGATTAGTACGAATATTTAGAGAAAAATGTCACAATTGGATGCCACGTGTCAACCCAAGGAAGATTTGAAAAATACACTTGTACTACGCTTCGTGTCCTTTGAAAGTTTAAGAAAGAGTGATAACAAATTCTTTTGGGTTTCAGGGTTTTTAAAGTTATGACTTGTCGAAATGCCCGAAGCACGAAACTCCAAAGAGACCTTTAGTGATTGGGTTATTTAATAATCAGGCGGCTCCACAACTCTAAAGAGCTTGGGATCGTCCAATCAATTTGAGGAAATTTCATCAACGGTGATTATTCTACGCGCCTTAATACTAGGAGTAAATTTGATTTAAATATTTGAAAACAGACTTTTGATTGATTTCAACAAGGATGAAAATCGAGAAAGTAAAGCTCAAGGCTTAGTATTTATATGTGGTCCAATAGTATCAAGGCATGGTTCATATCTGGGATGGAAGAAACTGCAAAGATATCAAGTTATCTTCAACTATGGTATGAAAGAATTGCAAGGGCGTGAGAGTTAGTTACACTCCTGAGATCAATTTTTGGATAGTGTTCATATGTAACCATGATAACGATAAGACTTGGGAGAATGTGGTTTCATTGTGTGTTGCTGCAAGAAGAATTGTAGCAGGTGGTGCTAGAGAAAATTCCTGTGAAGGATATTCTGGATGAGGGCTACGAAACAACTCCCGAGGATTTCTCCGTAAGGATGAGTAGGTCAAGGAAGCACAAATTCCAAGAGTTAGAATGGAGAGGATGGAGTGGTAGAAGATTTCAAAGTGAAATTGTCGAATGAGGAAGATATTGAATTGAGAGAAGAAAGAGAAGAAAATAAAATTACATAAAGCAAAGTACAAAAGGTTGTTGTTGATAAGGAAGATAATCTCTTAGATAAATGGCCACTAGAGATAGGTGGAAGTTGTGGTGGCGGTTATCCATGACTATTTTATTAAGATGAAAGTGACAGTTTGGGTTATGAGAGGATTCATGGGATGGAAACTGTGATGGTGGTTATCCATGATTGTTATCTTGAGATGAAGTATAGTCACTAGAAATGAGCGAGTGTTGCTGCTAGAGGAATGTAGTCGAAAATTTTCCTTCATTGGAGACTAGGCTAATATTTTTTGGGGATAATGTTGGTAATGTTGGATCATGTTGTCATTGATGCCAATGGTTTGATTGATTGATGTCAAGTAATTGATTGATGTCAAAGGATTGATTGATTGATGATTGATGTAATATAATATGTATTGTCC
>JZKD02S1637313.1:780877-841165 GCA_000966675.3 Picea glauca
TGATAAAGTCTAATCCCCATTGCTGGAAAGGAGCTTCAACAGAGATTGGTTTCAGGGGAAAAGGGAGGAGCTTCCTTTTTCCCTCGAACACCTGACATTTATGACACAAAGTCACCTTCTAGTGCACGTCAACAAATAGTGTAGGCCAATAGAACCTAGCTCTGAGAATTTTATTAGCTGTGGTCTTCCAGCTCAGGTGACCACCACAGTCTCCTACTCGAAAATCCTGCAATACTTTGTCAGCTTCATCCTTTAATAGACAATTTAACAAAATACCTCCAAGATCCTTCCAATAAAGATTGCCTTCTAGAATGCAAAATTTTAATGCTTTCAATTTCAAAAACCTAGCTTTAGTTTTGGTCAGACCAGGGGGAGCTTGTAAGTTATGAAAAACAAATATCAGGTTTGTGTACCATGGAAAGTTTAGAAATACCTCTTTCATGCTTGGAGTCGCCTGCTCTCCCTGTTCATCTACTGCAGCTAAGAAATTAATATCAAGAGCATGGAAATTGGATTCAACCATTAACTTTTCTAGACCTTGAACTTTAATCAGTTTAGTAGGCTTAATCTCTATGTCATACTCCAGAATGATAGCAATCCATTTTCCTCTTCTGCCATCTAGATTGTCCTGGGTTAAAATGTCCTTTACTACTGTGTTCAGAATGTATGCAATGGTGTGGGAATGGAGAATATATACTCTAAAATCCTTTATGGATTTTACTAGAGAAAAATCTTGCTTCTCCATTATTTTATAATTCAAAGAAGCATCTCTTAAAGATTTACTGAAAAAGGCTATGGGCTGTTCATACCCTTCACTGTTTTTCTATAGTAATACTGCTGCAATGGTATGTTTAAAAGCGAAAGAAAAAAGGCAAAAATCCTTGGTGAAGTCAGGACTGATCAAGACTGGAGCCTGTGTGAGTGCATGTTTAACTTGTTCAAAAGACTACTTGGATTCAGAGTCCCATTTTATTTTTGTGTCCTTTTTTAACATGTTGGTGATGTTCCTGAGAAGCTCAGCCAGGTTAGGTATGAATCTTCTCAGAAAGTTTATTTTTCCAATGAAAGATTGTAACTCTTTGATATTCCTTAGGTGTTCCAGTTTCTGAATGGCTTCTATTCTATTGGGGTCTATTTTAATTCCGTCCTTAGAGATTATGTGCCCCAATAGCTTACCTTCCTCTAATCCGAAAAGGATTTTCTTAGGATTAAGAGAAATCCCAAATTTTCTGCATTTCTCAAACACTCGTCTGAGATGCCATAAGTTCTCGTCATCGGATTGGGAATAAACAATTACGTCATGCAGATAAATGACAATAAATATTTCAAGTTCTTCCACAAAAGCGATGTCCATCTCTCTTTGGAAAGTGGCCCCAGAGTTCATCAACCCAAAAGGCATTTTCACGTACATAAAGGTACCCCAAGGTGTTGTGAAGGTTGTTTTCTCTTGGTCATCTGGGTGAACGAGAACCTGGTTATAGCCTGAGAAACCATCGAGTAAGGAGATTCGGATGGATCCAAATACCTTTTGTAATATGTGGTCCATTTTTGGCAATGAGTAGTTGTCTTTTAGGGAAACCTTGTTAAGGTTTAGGAAATCAATGCAAAGCCTGATTTCCCCAGTTTTCTTTCGAGTTGGGACCAGATTTGAAACCCTTTTGGAAAATCGTAAGGGGACTATGATTTTAGCATCATACATCTTTTTTAATTTCTTTTTCTATCATGGGAAGTAACTTGGGATTGATTCTCCTAAGTTTCTGTCTGAAAGGTTTTTGATCTTCTTTTATCGGGATCCTATGTTGTATGATGCTCGTGTCATAATATTTTAAATCTTCATATCCCCAAGAAAACACGTCCACATGTTCCTTGAAAAGTCAATGTATTTGAGTTTCTGCTCAGGAGGTAAGGATTTGGAAAGTTTTACTATCCTGGGCTTCTCTTCTGTCCTTATGTTACAGTCTTCAACCTCTTTCCCACTGGCTTCAATTTTAGTTTTTTTAGCTACATCATTTAAATCAAATAAGTCTTCTAACGGAACTAAACCCCTAGGTAAAACATTACTCTTTAAATGCAAAACATCAGAATCTATCTCATCTTAACCTAACTCTCCTGAATCTATTTTATTTACACTATCACTTCCAAAAATAGATTTATTCACATTTTCATCATCATTTTCTAAGTCTATGTTTGTACACTCAAAATCATTTTTACATTGCAAAAAATCTTCAATTTGATCATTGTTCCCAAATACCTGCTAGGATCTGATGTGTTCCAAAACAATCGGTCTGTACTTCACCTCCACCGTGTATGGGCGAGTGGAACAAAAATGTATCTTGCATGTATCTACTGACGTAACTAACCCATCTGCTAAAATGTTCTGTCCTCTAGGCATCACCTGCAAATCAACTTTAGTGAAACATTGAAGGGAATCCAAAACAACGTTTCTATAAGCTTTGAGCCTGGGATGATTTGCTGCATACTCACCTTTAATTTGTTTGATAATTAATTCAGAATCACCTCTTACCATGATTTGTTTGGCACCAACTTTCTTTAGTAGTTTCAGGCTAAGCATCAAAGCTTTGTACTCGGCTATTTTGTTAGTGCATTGAAAATTCAGTTTGTAAGAATGGTTTTCCAAATACCTGGATTTGTGATTGTGCAACCAAACTCCTGCTCCATCTCCTTCTTTGCTTACAGCTCCATCGGATTCCATGCTCCAGAAATCTGCTGGCAATTCTTCACTTATTACGAGTTTTTTCCCTTTTTCCTTAGTGATTTCTTGGCCTTCATTTGGGTCAAATGTATCTTCTTCCAGCTGAGCGATTTGTTCTCCCATATCATCGTCATTATACAAGATGAAGGAATCTAGATCAGAGTGAGCAGATTACAGAGGATAGTTATGGGGATTTTCCTAGCTGCTGACCATATATTTCATCAACATCTCTCTGTACAGTCTTCTCTATTGTCCGAATACTGGGATGGTGGCATATGACATATCCAACTGCAACATGCCTTTTAACTTGCCCCCCCAAGACCTGGACAACAACATACTATATTTCGGGGGAATGTCCGTGACCATAACATCCATAACCATGCTTTTTGCTGGAATCTGAACTAGGGTGATACATAAGTCCTTGATCAACCCGATACATATAACTTTGTTGGAGTCAAAAGAGTATAAATCCTTGTAAGGTCTGGTGACCTCAAGTCCTAGTTTTTCCATCACTGCTTTAGGCATCAGGTTATGGGAAGCACTCAAATCTAACATAACATTGTGAAGAATCAGGTCATGTATATTAAGGCTGATGTAAAAAGGAGCGACAACACCAGTGTTAGTCTAACCATCAACTTCAGGGCCAAACAGGAGTTCATGTTGTCAGTCTAACCCTATTCGAATGATTCACAGATCCAACGGTTAAGGACTTCATGCCTATATCAGGCTCAATGCTCAGCACTTTGATCACCTACGATCGGTAAGCATTCTTACTCATCAAATCAAAAAGGGGAATGGGAATTTTCACTTTGGCTAATTCCCCTTCGAGGTTGAAAGGAGTAGGTGCTCTACTTTGGCTCAACAATTCTGATCTGTCCACCATAGTTTTTTGGGTGGAAGTATTTGGTCAGTTGGTTGATGAAACCTCAATCTGCATTGATCTTTGTAAAATGGTAGGGTTTCTTTTTTCTGGGGTTTCAACATTACCTTTCTCGGAGATCTTCTTGGCAAAAGGCTCAGGAACTTTCTTGGTTTCGACTATTTTCTTCATTTCGGTTACCTTTTTTGGGGAATTTTCATCTGTCTTTTTACTTCACAGATTGTACTGCTTGTATACCTCCATAATGGAATTTTCAAATGACTGTTGTTCGGTCTCTTCAACTTCCTCACTCAACTCTGTTTGAGAAACAAGGAAAAGTTCTTGCTCTTCCTGAGTAAGGAAAATGGCTTCGTTATCATGAATGCCCATGAGGTTTATGTGTGTGTCCTCTAATTCTTCAATTACCTCTTCACCTTCATCGGAATAATTTTCTTGTAGGGGTGGCTTGATTTGTTGATCAAGACCCCTCTGTTCTCTTTGATCCCTAGGATCTCTCTGCCCGATTTGAGGAGGATTTCTTTTGAAGTTAGGATTTTGAATTTGTGGAGCCATTTGGTTTTCTCTAGGAGGATTTCTTTCGGCTACAGTAAGTCTCTCCATCATCCTTTCCATTGCTCTAGCTAAGGAATCTAGTTTGGATTCAGAAGAAGATGTGGAAGGTTCCTCTTTAATCGTGACTCTCCTCTCCATCCTCTGTCGTGCCCTTTTAGCCAACAGGTTGGCCTCTACACTTATTGCTCTCTTCTGCATGTCCTCTAGGGTGGTGGAGTTTCTTTCCCTTAATTGATACGACATATCAGTGTCGAAACCGTCAAGGAATTTTATCAGTGCCAAACCTTGTGGGGGTTTAATATTGGCTGGAATCGCATTGTACAGATTGTTGAAATGGGTGCAGTAGTCTTGTACTGTCTCTCCTTGATTCCTTCTGATGTTTTCGTATTCTGAAAAGATATGGAGAAGGTTTTTCTTTACCTCCCATCTATCCAAAAAACTTCTTTGAAATGTCATAAGGTCGACCACTGAAGTGGCACATAAGCCTTTGTACCATTTCTTAACGTCCCCAGTCAGAATCTACACAAAAAGTCTCATTTGAATGTCATCTTCGTCCACTTCCTGCAAGTCAAAGTAGTCATTCATTTTATCAACGTGTTGTTGTGCGTTCAAGGGCCCTGTACCATAGAACTGTGGGAGTCTCGTTTGATAGTCCTGGGGCATGTCGTGTAAAGGTGCAGCCAACACCGAGGGAGCATATCTGGCCACCATGATAGGTGGAGGGGGTGGGACAACAACATGAATGATAGGTGGCAGAAAATGAGGAGGACGAGGGACTAGTTGGCACAGAGTGAGAGGTTTGAGGTTTTGCAATGGGAGATAGTATTTTAGTGGTCCGGGGTTGCAGGATGGTTGGATCTAAAATGGTTTCAGTCACAAAGCTATCAGATTTCATTCTAAATAGGATTTGTTCAAAAATGTTGTCAAAGTTGAGATCTTGAAGGTCAACAAGTTCCTTTGGAAGAGAAGGGTACCTGTGAAGGGGACTATGAGTCCATGAACCTTATGCAATGGTCTTCTTTCTGAGTAACTGTTCTCGATTATCAGTTGCTATCGCAGGTTACGAGTCTGGGTGGGATCGAGTATAAGCTCTTTTAGGAGCCATGTTTTAATTTTTATATATTTTGTATTTTTATGAATCTGAAATCACTATGTACAAGCATTTAACAACCTCTAAACATGATTTCTTTCTCAGAGTTATAATTTGTTTAGAAACAAAGTTTTCTTCAAGGGAAAAAGAAAATGTGGGGTTGAGTGTTTGTTCATTCCCCAGTATGGTCACCACTATGTTAACGCTCTGTAAATTCTTAGAGGTTGTCAGAGTAGAAGAAATTTACAAGAGGTAACTTTATCCAAGCACTTCGAAACTGCAATCTAGCCCTACCAGCTTCAGAGAGGGATCTCTCTGTATGATTTAGGTATGTTTTAACATTGAGATATTAGGCTAGTTAAATAAAATAAGATTGAATGGTTTGTTTTTGTTTTTGTTAAGTTGGCTGAAAAGGGTTTTACGCCTCCATTGGGCTATGGGGTCTGTATTATAAAGATAGAGGTCTAAACAGAAATTAAAAGATTCTTTTCATAGGGAAAGATAATGCATTCATTGGATTCTTTAGTAGTAAAATGATGAATAGAAAAAAATATAAGAATATCAATTAAAGTAAAGAAGTATTGAAGAATTTATTCACTGTAATATCAGAAAGATAAACATTAAGATCTTTCAAAGCCAGAAACATGGTATACAAAGATAAATCCTGCAACATGCGCTACTTTTAAAAGATTAGATTAGAAAAAAATATGATAACTGAGGGAGAAAAACATTTAACATAGAAAAGAAAACATCACCAATGAATAACTCGCGGGAATCCTGTGAAACGTCCCTTTGTATTACTGGAAGATCTCTTGATAAAAATTACAGTCTTTCTAGCTTACAGGGTGTAAAGATCAACCCTCGGTACTTCAAAGTTTGAAGTATTTATAATAAAAAATTACATACGATCCTGTCATTAAAGATCAGGACGTGGCAGTTCTAAATTTAGCTAACTAACTCAACAAGATACAAAAATTCAGGAACTGTTTGATGATGTGTTGAAATCTTCATGCTGATTTCTGGGGTAAACCATTGGTGAGTCCTCTACATGACTTTGCCTGATTGGATTGCTGACTAGGCTTGGACACCTCAGCTCTTACTCGATTAAATTGAATAGCTCTTCCCATCGAAGGTGACTGGGAACGATGACTTTGAGTAGTCTTCGGTATACTTCATCCATCTTTGTATACTTGGCAAAAGTTGGCTTGACGATGAAAATGTACCGGATCTCATGCTGTATGCTGATGTCTGACTGTAAAACTTCTAAGAATGCCTTGCGTGTGATACTGCCCTATATTCCCGAGAATTTTGAACTATATTTAGCCACGGTGGCTAGTTTCTTTTTATAATCGGACAGTGTCATTAACTTGTCATTTATGACCCTTAAGCGAGGGAGGCCTTTGTTCTGTAGAGCTTCAATTTAGCTGAAAAATATTTGCACTCCTATGTCCATAGTCTGGAATTTTTCCTCCAATTGTAGCATCAGTCCTCTTTTGGTCAGGACCCTCTTGACCTCAAGGATAGTTTCTGTCCTATCTTCAATTTTCAAATCCTCTAACCCTTCTCTGGCTTTTGAATTCAGGAATTTAATGATCTCAGTGGCTTCTATGGGAATCTCTCACAGTTCTGCTCTTATTTTCTCAATAGCCTCCTTGCTTCTTTGCACTAGTTCATTTTTCTTGAACATGATTTGTACCATTGGCCAAATTTCATTTACAGACTTGGTGATATCCATCCACACACTTTCCTTGACCTCAACAAGTGTTTCGCCTGCCACTGTTTTCTTTTGAATTTGTTGCAATTCTTGTTTGAGCTTGTCTGATGTTTGTTTCTCCTTGGAGTAGTTGGTTTGGTAAGAAGACTTGAGTTCCTAAAGGTTCTCAACCTCCTTTTTAAGTCTTCTAATCTCCGTCTCTTGCAAATTCATCTCTTCCATGGATTTTGCCAGTTCTACTGTCTTCTCCAGAGCTGTCAATGGAGTTGTTGAGGGAATCTCTACTACAGATGTTGTGCTTACTCATGTGAGTGGAATTGCGCTCAATGGAATGACTTCCATGGGATTTTATTTTTCCTTATCTTTTACTAACCTTTCCAGTTCTGCTTCCATCTCTTTCAACTGTGCATTCTGCTCCATGATCAACTTGAGCATCTCATCCTTTTCACCTTTTGTCTCGCTATCTCCTTTGCCTGTGCATCTTCCGTTGGTGGCAGTTTCAATTGTTTCCTCAGAGATGCTATATCGACATTTTTATTTTTAATCATCTCCTCGACTACTTTCACATTCGAGGGGTCATACCCGATCTTGAGGACTAATTCTTCCAACGTCTTAATTCTTATCCTTTGCAAAGGATGATATCTTTTCTAATTTTAACTATGTATGGACATTTCTCAAAGATACCTGTAATTTAGTGGTTGCAGTAGAAGCATTTGCCAACATGGAGAAAACCATTTCCCCAGTTTTCCTATGCAAGTCCACTTGATCAGCAGGATGCACATCCTTAGTATGAAACTCAAATGTTTCCCTTTTGTAATCAGTGATTACTTTCGGGTCTGGCACCTGTGCCTGCAGAAATGCCATGTGCATTCTACCCTTCTTTGTATCGAATGCAGATAACAATCTGTGTTGTGCTGTTGATGTCTGTTTCCAAAACTGAGCATAAGTATTGTTGGTCAGCGTTTGATTTTTCTTTTTGATCAGGTCATACTTCTCAAAAACACTCAACTTTGCTCCTACTTTACTCGACTGGTCGACTAGTGGAGTATTCGTGGGCTTCTTGGACAAAACTATAAGCATGATCTGCTTGCTGCTTGTGCTAATAAGTGACCGATCATCTTTCATATTTGCAATGGATTGGATTCCCTTTTCACCATCCGTGTCAAGTGTATGATTGGTTTTTGGCCTTTTGGTGTGTAATTGGAAATCTTCAGTGAGACTTCGGAGACAGAAGGTGAAGTATCCTTCCTGGGTATTTTCTCCTTGGGAACCTGTGGTGTAGTAGTCTGTGAGATGATCACCGAAAGGTCTTGCTGTTCTATCTCAACCAGAGTGTTCGTCTCCCATTCTATTTGATTTGCGAACTTCTCTATCTCAGGCTTGGGTGTATGAACATATGGGACATTTTTAGTTTTAATCCTCATCTCAGAAATTATCCCGCACAGATCATAGTGCCATATGAAACTAACATAAAACTTCATTTCTTTCAACAGTCTGTCTGCTTCCTCCCTGGCACCTCGACTATTGCAGAAGAAAGACCCTATTTTCCCTTTAATTCTAAGTTATTGCTTATTTTTTAGAGACACAAAATGTATGTCATCGAAGTTAATCATTTGTCTTATATACTCCATGGAAAATATCCTCACGGGTAGATACTTGGGCAATTTGTATGGAGCCAACTCGCATCCATATACTCTGATATCGGTGTGGTTTTGGTAAAGATACCAGTATCCATTTTTTGCAAGGTCTGAGAGGCGTAAAATCCTCTGAATTTCCTCATTTATTATTGGTTTAGTTTTGCTGCTGAGCATGCTCACCACTGGATGGTAGAACTGCTCGATAAACTATTTGAAACTGAACTCTGTTGAATTTTGTCTTAGTAGTGAACTAGTCCAAGCTGTTACCGCCTGCGGTCTCCCATCCTTGTCCATTTTCTGCATTGAAAAGGAGAACCTGTCCACTTGAAAGAAAGTCAACATGTAAGCCAGTATTGAGGAATACCGAAACATGCCTTCTGAGGTGAAATTTGAGAACTGCTCGTGAATATTGTTTGCTAGGAAAGTCTTGTAGTCAAACTGAGTGATGGGTCTTTCTTCTGTGGAGAAGATGGATAGAAAACCCAATATGGGTTCATCCACCCATTTGTCAGAAAAATAACCAAGCAGAGCACAAAGCGACGAAATGACTTTGTTTCCCTTCTCTGAGAATAGGGAGGAATGGTACGAGGGATTTGTCTTGGGGAGCTGGGCGGCCTGAGGGAGGAAAAGCTCGAAAATCTGGGCTCTCTGAGGGAATAATAGTTTCTAGTACAGCTCTGTGATGACTTCGATATTGAAAGGGGACGCAGATTCAACTCTAGGTATCTGCGTCATCTGATCAATGGCTTCTGGTGTAATGAAGAACATAGTTTCTCCTAATGAAGATACTATGGCTCTCTGGTCGGGGAGGTAATGAGCCTGGCATTTGAGGGAGAATTCAGGGAAATGGTGAACCTGGGGGAAACAATACAAAGGAAGGTTGGACTCCCAGAGCCCAATTTCATTGCTTTGATCTAAGAAAGTCTCTTTGAGCCACGACTGCAAATCTGCGAAGTCGAATTCGCACCTGGTGTCTGCGATTAAATGATCTTTGTCAGCCAAATGGATCCTGTCGAGATCAACACAAGGCGGGAGGAACGGATTTTCCTCGGCTTCTGCTTTCTTTGATTTTGGTGCCATCACTATGAAAATACCTGCAAGTCAAAGAAAACATTAGTGGGGATGACTGTGGTTTTGGACAACTGACTGAAACGGAGAGGAGACAGGGAGGAATTCTCTGGTGTGATGGAAAAAGTAACTGTGGGAGAATGAAGGAAAAGGGGTAGTTTTGAGCAAACAGATACCTGTTGGGCGTGGGAGACAGATCAGTAGGCTAACGGATAAGTTAGCCAGTAATAAATGGCCAACAGGTCCTTTAGAGAATGAGATGGTAGGTAGCAATGAATGAAAAGTACAACAGGGTGATGTGGAGGGTGTTGATTCAGAGATTACCATGATGAAGGGACTTGTAATGTGTGAACAAGGGGAAGTGGACTGACGAAGTTATGAGATGTGATCTTTAGGGAAAAAGTGGAAAATGATGTCATGGGGTGACAGGAGGTATGTCAGAAAATGATGAGCGATACGTGGTGGGAGTCTGGACCAATGGATTCTTGCGACGTAGAGAAAAAGGGCCCGCTAGAAAACCACTCCATTCTAGACCCCCCTCCCCCATCGTTAAAAGCATACTAGTCGGGGGGGTCCGAAAAACACCATCACCCGTTCATTGGTGTGCCTGCTGCTAGACTGTAGATCTGAGTGCGATGTTTAACCAACATTCTGGAACATCCCCCCACCATTAAAAGAAGAACGGTCGGGGGGGTCTGGAATTCAATCTCAACCGTGGATCTAGGCACCGACGCCTTAGCCATTTAGATGTGTGCCTTCATTATACATGATTCCAGACCCCCCCCTTATCGTTAAAGGTAGAACGGTTGGGGGGTTCCGGAAAATATTCTCAACCGTAGATCTCAGCGCCAACACCTTAACCGTTATTTTGTGTGTTGTCTTTAATCTGTGAGCGCAAACTCATTTTTGCTTTGAAAACTTAGGATAAGCACTTTAAGTGGGTTTGTCCAAACTTTCCCTATTTTTATGACCATGGGGTTAGACATTCAACTTTCAAACATCAAAGATAGGGTTCAACATCGATCATCATGCCTGTTTTATTGAGATAAAGCAAACTACCCTATGCTCTAACCTAATTACCTATGACATTTAGCCCAGATTAAACTGTTGGAATAAGAAATTACTCTATCCTGGGGTTATTTGACCAAGATTGGGCAGTTTGATGAAATTTATTCACTAGCTAACCTAATTTGCTTGGCTAAGATTAAACAATTTAGCCAAGCTTTTTCACTACTCCTATCGACATCAATTTAAAAGGACTTGGCCATGCTTAAACTGTATGAACCAAGTCATTGTTATTACATGGGGCTCTATTTAAATTTCTTTTATGCCCTCTTTTATTCATTTTCTTTCTTTTCTTTCTTTTTTCTTTTTCTTTTTCTTTTTCTCAATTTATTTATAGAATGGAAAATCATTTGACAAACAAAACACTAAAGTGATAACATTTCAGTCACCATTTGATCTTATAACTTATAGGGTTATAACAGAATCCATCTTCACTACTGGAGAAAAGGTCTCATCATAGTCAATGCCATGCACCTGCTGAAATCCTTTTGCAACTAGCATGGCTTTGTATATGCTAACATATCCATCTGACGCGCTCTTGGTCATGTAGACCCATATGCACCTAACAAGTTTCCTTCCTGAAGGAAGGGAAATTAGATCCCAGGTATGGTTCTCAAGGAGGGAGTTGTAATCCTCCTGCATGGTGGATTCCATAAAGGGATTTATAGCAGCAAGACCATATGACTGTGGATCTGAAGAATTAACCAAGAAAAGACGCATGGGTGGCATCGATTCAGTGGAAGTGAGTGCAAGAGGAGGATCCTCTAAATCAGATCAAGTCCTCCTAGTATCAGTTGGATCCCCAACAAGATCTCCTACATCTTGAAGAGTAGCCTTGGCCCACTTGGGCCTCTTCTCTGGCTCAGCATCTGCATATGCATGCAATGAATATGCATCTGACTATAGTGACGATGTATCTAGATCATCTGAATCCTCTAAATAAAAAATCTCATCTGAAGAAGAGTGGGCATCTGCATGCTCATAATATGTGACAGGTGGAAGAACAAAAGTGTCTGTATGTGGATGCTGAGGTACATGCGAAAGACTTTCCTCGAATTGGACACTATGCTCAATGATGAGCCAGTCCAAGGAAATATCAATGAGTTTGTATCCCTTCAAACCATCGGGGTATCAAACAAATATACACTATGTGCTCTGTGGATCAAGTTCCTTCCTCTTCTCAGCAGGAATTCTGGCCCATGCACGTGAACCAGAAATATGGAAGTGGGTCACTTCTAATTTGAGGCTTCTCCAAGCCTCGTAGGGGGTCTTATCCTTGATATATCTATGGGGAGATCTATTTTGTATGTAGGTTGCACAATTAAGTGCTTCAACCCATAATCTCTATGGAAGTGACTTTGCATGTAGCATGCAAGATGCCATCTCTTTTAGAGATCTATTTTTCCGTTCAACAACTCCATTTTGTTGTGGAGTATAGGGAATCGTGTGATGAAATTGAATCCTTGCCTCATGAAAAATATTTTGTATCTCATAGTTGACATAATCTCCCCCGTTATTTGTTCATAGGACTTTGATTTTCTTTCTTGATTGTGTCTCAATAAGGGCTTTGAAATATTTGAGGTGTTGAAATACCTCTGATTTTTGCCCGAGAAAGAAAATTCATGTGAAGCATGAGAAATCATAAAACAAAATGAGCTTGTACCTTGCTTTACTGATTGATGGATGTAGAAAAGGGCCCATGAGGTCACTATGGATTAGATCTAAAGAAAAGGAAGCCTTCTGAGTCTTTCCTTTATCGAACTTCTCTTGAGGGTGTTTTCCAAGAACAAATCCCTCACAATTTCTTTTGGAGAAGTGGATGTCAGGTAGACCATCAACCATTCCCTTATTTATAAGTTGTTCATATATATAAAATTTAAATTACCAAACCTTCATGCCATATCCTACTACTTTCATCAACATGGGTAAGAAGTAATGCAAAATCTGGTTCAATAAATTCAGAAAATTTGTAGAGTCTAGATTGATGATTTACCTCACTGGTAGCAACCCTGGAATTGGTTTGCATTCCATAGATATCCATTGCATAAAGTGAGAATATGAATCTTTTTCCAATTCCATAGTTATTCAGATGATACATGCATATAATATTGACAAAAAGTTTGGGAATGTGTAGCACATTCTCGAAGCTTTTGTTTGTGAGTTCGATTCTTCCTTTTCCGGTGAGCTCAACTGTAGAGTTGTTTCCCATTAGAATAGGAGGACCTTTGCATGCATCCAATGAATAATATACTTCTTTTGTGGCTTCCATGTGGTTTGATTCACCTAAATATATGATCTAAACATCGGGAGAGGAGTTGATGGCAATCAAAGCATGGTTAGAATTTCCTTTCTTGAGATTCTAATCTTCTGGCTTTCTCTTCTTGTCACCCTCGGGGATGTGATACCCAAGGTTGTTTTTCTAAACAATTTGGGCCATTTGATATTTTTTTTTCTACATAAATGTGAATTCTAGATGAAATCCTTTATTGAAATAAGTGCATTTCTCCCCTTTTCTTCCCTTTCCACCTTTGGATCCTAAGGCATCGTTGAAGGGTTTTGAGTACCCTTCCTTCTTTCAATTTGCATGTGATTTCCTTTTGTCTTTGTATTTATATTTATGATATTAATGAACACTACCATATTTCACAATAAGTGCATGCACCTTTGGGCCTTTTATTTTTCCCATATTGATGAGATTGTTCTGCTCTTGTGTTAGAGACTTGATTAAGGCCTCAAGAGAGGGCATTGTACAAGTGGCTCCAGAGGCAAGCCTAACTGAATTAATAGTAGATAAAAACACTGAGTATTCCAGACCAAGTTTGGAGAGAATGGTAAGAACCATTTGTTACTCCTCCTTATATTTATCAACCCCACAATCCTTGAGTTGTGACAACAAATTCTTATATTCGGTAAAGAAATATTGGAGATTGTCGAAGTTTTTTGGATCCAAAGTGAGAAATTCCACCTCGAGCATGTGTCTCCTCATCTCATCCTATTTTCCAAAAAGCCTTTCCATGGTGGTTCAGGCTTCATCGGGGGTTTTACAAGAGGATATGTGAAAGAGGAGTTCAAGATAAATGAGACTACAAATAGTTCCAAACGCTTCATCCATTCCATTTAGATACTTGGATTTTTCTATGGATGATGTTGGTTCGGTTTCTGTGTTCATGGCTAACTTGTCTAATCCTCTTCATTGAAGATGCATTATAATATTTTCCTTCCATGCAAAGAATTTGTACGGTGTAAGAATGAATTCTTTTGGAAATTCCATTTTTTCGCTGTCTTCAATCTTCGGTACCTGCAAAAATAATTTGGTGTGTCTTTTCCCTAGTAGTTCATCAGCTCTGATACCATGTAAATGTGTTGAACCTGCACATAATATATCTAGCTAGAAAATGACATACACAATTTACAGAGAAAATATGAGAAAAGAGAAGAAAGAGAGAAAGAATGGAAGAATTATCATTAACCAAATGAATGAATGATAATTTACGCATGATATACTCTGTATAAATCACCTAATTCGCACTGGAGGAGAAGTCAATGCACCATAGTGGTGGTCTAGAGTGATCTGGACACACACCAATAGTTACGAGAGTAAATTTCCACCTAGTCTAGTCTCTTAGGAAGTTACGGGAGTGAACTGCTACCTAGTCTGAGTTAACTAGTCTCTCAGTCTTGAGTTAACTGACTATAGTGAAGTGAGGAGGAGATCAGGGAATCATGAGTAATGCACTAGTATGGTGATGGTCCCAAGGAAAATGCACATTAGTTGGTGATGATCCCAATGTTTCATGGTGATAATTCCAATGTGGCACTCCACTCAACTGATCCAACTGAAGTGTGAATTGAAGAGAATATTCTCCTAGAGGAATATTCTCCCTAAACTATAGGAGATTGAATAATGACTAATAAACATAAGGAAAACCTTAGGAAAAAGAAATCCTAGGTGTGTGTGAAGTATATCCAACACCATAGACTAGTTAGTACAAATTGGTGTTCTATAACGTCTGTTTGTTGGTGCTACATGGAAGAAAACATGGATATGTGATAGCTTAGGTACAACCCCATGGGTTGTGGCATGATTGGGTTAAAAAAGAAGAGAAATGTAGAAACGAGGAAGAAACATTAGGACAATTGTTGTCCCAGTTATGTATCAATAAAGGAATGATTCCATTGCATATGTGCTCTGATGATAGGGGGTGGATCTCACTGCATCATAATTTGTATGTCTTTGTGCTGGATGTAAAATTAAAAATCTAAAATTTTAATTTTGTGAACTAGAATCCCCATAGATTACTATCTTACAACTACTTGAATTAGAATCCTGTAATTTCTAATTTCTTCTCCATTGGTTTATATGGCATATCATAATTGGCATACTACTAGAATGAGAAACTATTTCCATACTTTGATAAAGGATCTTTGGATGAGAATTCATTTTTTTGGAAACAAACAAATGAATGCTTTTTTTATAACATTATGGTTCATATTTAAGTAATTTTAAACACCTCATCTATGTAATATTCCTGAAAAACAACAATATGTTTGAGTATTATGGAAAATGATGGACATATTTAGATTCGTAGGTGATTTTGAATAGCTAAAGCTTGTGGTAATGAAAGGAGTTTATCCATAAAAACATTTATGCTTCAAATATGAAGTTTGAAAGCCTAGGCCACAAGGGTCAACTCAAGGAATTTTGAATATTTATAGTTGAGATCTAAACCACCCAACATTTTTCTGTGGCATATTTATATTTGGTTCCACCATGACTAATGCATCTGAGTAGGCCCATAACGATCGTGAGCTTTTGAATATTTTATTGTGTGGAAATTTTAGAAGCATGAATGCCTTGGTTGTACTCCAGTTCCCATAGAAAATAAATACATAGTACATCTTGAATCACCCATTTCAACGATGTTTTAATTTGATAGGATGGATAACAAGGGTAGGACCATGTCTTGTAGATTGATTTGTCTGTTGGTTGCATTTTGTTACCTCAGGTTTTTGAATGCTTACCTTATTGCCAATGCCATTATGAAAATAAGAAAGTTGTATATATCTAGTTTGAAGAATGACAAGAGAATAAAGTGCAAAGATTCATAAAAAAATGTTGTGTGTGTTATCCACAATTACTAGGGATAACTAAGGAGAAGATGTCTCGAGGAATTTAGGTTGCAGACTTGGATTACCAGGAGGCAAATGGCTGAAAGTGTCCACTAGCACATATAGAGACCCATCTCACCACCATAGTTCCAGGTTCATCACGAGGGTACCCACCACACTAGCTGGCTTCTGGAATACATGGGGTATTTCTCCATGAGGTACAATCGAGGTGTTGTGGTGAGTGTCATTTCAATATTTAAGGCATTTGAGTTTTTTGCATTTAAAACTGCTTTTGATTATGTAATGTCTAGGGATTATGTAACCTATCCTTGGTGGTTGATAGTGCAGCCTAGTAAGTGGTCACCCTTAGGGATGGAGGTCCCCTTGACAAGTCATCTTACCATTCTCGAACATACTTGTCACTTTCCACTCTTCATCCCCTCATCTCCTTATCTTTTGGGATCTTCGGGTGTACTAAACCAAGAAGGGATTGTCCCTCATTTTATGGGAAGAAGGGGATGAAGGCATAGAGGGTAATGTAGATGGAAATAGATAAAATCCATATTATGAATCTTCTAGATTCTCACCCAAATAGGTCTTGAGGAAAATGAAATGTCTCTCCTAAAAAATAAAAGACCTACAAAAGAAAACACATAAATATAAATGTCCCACTTGTTGAGGGATCTACACAAGTGTGTTATAAGCTAGACTATATCCTCATGGAACTCTCTGTACCTCTCCCCTCAAGTGAAAATTTGGTACTTCCCCCTAAGCTAATGGATTAACCATATGGAGTACCCAGTCTTTGGACCTTAATTAATTAATGGCAATAGATGGGCTTGGAAAAAAGGATGCATTGAAAATGGAGGAGCATCACACCCTCTACAAAGGCACCCATAAATGAGACACTACGATCCCTTGTATGTAATGAGCCCCATGCCCAAAATTATTTCCCCCATCCATATCATATTCTCCACATGACTTAGAGAGGGGTTCACCAGGGAAACACTCCTTGAATTAGGGGACGATTCACCGAATAGGTCACTTTGTCAACCTTCCCATACCTAGAATTGGTAAATTGCATAGCGTCTTTGAGAACTTTTTTAGTTTGATGAGGTAGTTTTTGATGCACATTCTTAGGTGGATATTTTATTGATTTTATTTACTTATCATTATGCATTCAAATTGCTATCCTTGGAGGGCGTATTCATTGTCTTTTCAATACCTAGTTGATGGACAATTTTGGAAGAACAAGCCTATCTTGGGATTCCTTGGGGAGTGAATCCCACATGTTGGATACCATGGCCTGCTCACTGGACAAAGATGGTAGCCTTTGGAGGCTTCATAGATACCTTGGAGGATCTATCCTAGCCCTTTACCAACCCAACTTTTTTCTTTTGAGGCCAAAATTTCACATTTGGAGGACTTGACGTCACCCTAGGGCTAGGGTTTAGTGGTGAGGATTGACACTTGGCATTTTTGGAGGAAAAGGAACCTTTTCATGAAAGAGATGAGCCTAGCACATTAAGGAGGAGCCTTAGAAGGCCCACCAACCTCCTCCATTTTCTCAACAACTTGCTAAAAATGTCAAAACGTCACCCTAGAAAGGGATGACATCATCTTTAGGGTTTCTTATGTGCAATTTTTAAATTTAAATCTGAATTTGTAATGAAAGGGGGTAAAACAAAGTTATCCGGATTTAGGAGGAGAATGCACTGATTAACATACTGAATACAATAAAAATGGAGATATGAAGAATAACACATATATCTAGTGAACAATATCTTCTATTGAATAATGAAATAGGCTGAAATTGTAAAACTACAGAACTGAAACACTTGCTCAAATGTTGGTAGCTATCTCTAAGAAGAGATGTGGCTGCTATGTGCATCTGTCTGAGAAGAATGAATTAAAATGAGGCTCTAGAGTACTTTTTGATATTATTCATGAATGCCAAAACCCTAGACATCCAAAAACCTAACCCTAGGAGGTGAAACGTCAAAAGTCATGTGGGGCCCTATGGGTAAGTTGGTACCTCAAATTCCTGGGGTCGTAACGTTTGCATACAAACTCCTTTTTAGGAGTGTGATAGCCTGTTGGAAAGGTATTTCAGATAACTACACATTCCAACATCAAACTCTGACTTCGTCTACAATTTGACTGTGGCGAGCCAAAAAAACACTATTTAGGCCTCCAAAACGGCCCTAGAAGTACAACAAGATGTGTTGACATGAAAACATACAAAATAATTCAGTTGGATTAGGTGAGAATCCACCAATATCCACTTGGAATATGTGTAGGGCTTCATACAACCCCATAAGTGTAGAACCCACAATTACAAAGAAGTACAAAAGAACGTGTTGAGCTAAAAATAGATAAGAAGAGCCAGTTGGAATAGGTGGGTGGCCTCCAATAGGCAATTGGATCAATCCTCCCCCCTTAGGAAGAAATGGTATCCATTGCACTGATTTCCCCCATCAGGCGAGGACACTTTTGTTGGATTTGTCCTAAGGTGAGCCACTTGCCTAGGTGTAGACCATTCCTTTCCTTGACAACCCGATAAAGATGGATCCTCTATTGGCGAGTTCCCTTGACCTGTGTGTCCACTATATAATCAGTGGGTGCTTGTTCAATGCAGTCAGGGTTGAGATCTATGGGTTTCAGTTGTTCTTCAATCTTTGAGGTGTCCAATAATGGTGGAAATTATGGTCAAAGGAGGTCCACATTGAACACTGGGTGCAGGCCAAGGAAGGGTGGAGTGTTGAGCTCAAAAGAATTCCTACCCATGGCCTTGGTGATAGTGTAAGGCCCATAGTGAAGTGTCCAACGATTTCTATGGGGCCCTGTGATATGCTCCTTCTGCAAATATAACCAGACTATGTCGCCAACCTGAAACTGGTGTGGTATCTTGTGTTGATCATGGCGTTGTCTTTACTTAGCATTGTATTTATGCAAAATCTCATGGACCTATTGGTGGATGTCCTGAATCTACTCAATGAATATGGTGTCTTTTTCAATCGCAGACTCATCATGGGAAGAGTTTGTATGTGTGTGGCAGGAGGAAGTGTAACATCAATGGGTCCCAAGGGTTAAAATCCCAGCCCCACCTGAAATGGGATATGGTCGGTGGAGCTATGGAGAGCCTTGTTGTAAGTGTGTTGAACATAGGGGAGAATCTCATCCCATGTTCGTGGATTCTTAGATTTTTACATGCATAGGATGAGCAAAATCATCCGATTGATGACCTCTATTTGTTCTTTGTTTGGGGGTGGAAAACAATGGATTTTGTGAGCTTGGTGTTCAACAAAGACTAGAGACTCGACCAAAATGTGTTGAGGAACTTGTTATCTTGGTTGGATATGATGGTCTATGGTATCCCAAAGTGGACCCACACTCGTTCAAAGAAGATATTGGCAGTATCTGTCGCTATGATATTCTTCTTGCAGGCTGGTAGGATGGCGATTTTTGAAAATCGATCAACGACCACAACTACACAGTCATTTCCTTGCTTGGTGGATGGAAGGCTAGACATGTAATCGATTGATATGGATTCCCAAGGCTTCTCAGGAGTAGGAAGAGGGGTGTATAATCCTTGATTCTTGATGGATGGCTTGGAAATGGCACAAGAAGTGAAAGATATGATATACTTGTTGATGTCCTATTAAGTTTTTGGCCAACAAAAATGTTTCTAAAGAACGACCACAATTTTCTCCACCCCAAAATATCCTACCGTCCGAATGTGGTGGGCTTCCAAAATTATATTTGCACACTCACTTATAGGAACAAAGATATGGCCTAAGTGGCATAATAGTCCATCCTGAATGTGAAAATCGATGATAGTTTCCCTTGTACCCAAGAGCTACTAGGTGGTGGTGAAGTCTGAATATTGTTGATAAAGTTGGGGCCACTCAGATGCTTCATGTCCACAGGAATGGAGCACACTGGTGAGTGCAACCAAAGGAGTTCGACCGAGGTAGTCAACACAACGATTTGAGATACCTGTCTTATACTTGATGTTGAGATGGAACTTCTGCATGTAGGTGGTCCACTTCTGATGGTGGTCGTTCTACCATTTCCCCTGTTTCTGTATGAACTGAAGAGGCTCGTGATTAGTGTGTATGATCGCCTCCTTTTCCAGAATGTAATGTTTCCATTAACGATAGGCTTGTACAATGGAATACATTTTCTTGTCATAGGTGGGGTATTTATGGACAAAATATGAGAGTGTCTCACTATGGTATGCCACTGGATGACCATGGTGAGTGAGAACTACGCCCATAGCATAGTTAGATGCATCAGTCTCAATCTCGAAAGGTTCCTACATATCAGGACAGGAGAGTGTTGGAGATGAACACACATGATGCTTCATATCATCGAATGTTCATTGTTGTTCCTTCCCCCACACAAACTTGGCCCTACCACCTCCTTTGATTACCTGGCTAAGAGCCCATTTAATATGGGAGAATCCCAACACGAATCGTTGGTAGAAGTTGGCTAGTTAGAAGAAGCTCTGAAGCTCAATCAGTGTGGTCAGGGTTGGCAAGTCACAGATGACTTGGATCTTAGCTAGATCAACATGTAATCCATTCTCATCAACAATGTAGCCCAAGTATTGGACCTTGTTCATGCCAAAAGATAATTTTTCCAAGTTGGCATATAGCTTGTGCTGCCATAGAGTGCTCAAAACCTTCTAAATATGACGCATGTGCTCCTCCCACGTTCTGCTGAAGATGAGGATGTCATACAAATATACCACCACAAAGGATTTTGTGAAGGGTATCAATACATCATCCATCAACCTAATGAAATTGGTTGGTGCATTTGTTAAGCCAAAGGGCATGACTAGCGATTTGAAGAGACCTTCTTTATATTTGAAGGTTGTCTTCCATACATCATTTGGTTAGATGGGAACCTAGTGGTAGCCATAATTTAGGTCAATATTGATGAAGAAATTTTCCCCCTTTATTTGGTCAAGAAGGTTATCAATTTAGGGAATGGGGTATCGATTCCTGATTATGATTTTGTTTAGGGCTCTATAATCAATGTAGAGTCTCCAAGTCCTGTACTTCTTATGCACCAGTAAAATCAGGCTTTCGCAAGGGAAGGAGTTGGGTCTGATGTGCCCCTTTTGAAGAAGATCTTGGATTTGACACTTGATTTCATCATTTTCCATCAACGAGCGTCAATAGACTGGTCCATTAGGTATAGGTGCACCGGGGGTCAGATCAATTGGATGCTTGACTTGGCAGTGTGTCGGTACCTCTGTAGGTGAGCAAAAGATGTCTTTGTATTCTTCCACTATCTCGTCCACTTGCTTCTATTGAAAAGAGAGGCTTTGTGTAGAGTCCACAGATGTGGCAGTGACATTTTTCTTACTGTGAGCATGGATCACAAAGAAGACGAACTTCTCGATCTGTGAAATGACCTTACTACATTGCTTAGCAGAGATTAAAGAAATAGCAATAGGCGACGCTACCTCTGGTATCCTATACAATTGTCTACCCAAAGTAATAATAACACTATGGGGTCTAGACTCATACACAACATGACACTTCCAAAAATACAGTTGTCCTAAAAAAACATAACAAACTTCAAGGGGAGAATATCACATAGTACCTCATATTTGAAAGGAATGATGCCATTGGGAAGACAAAATTATTGCATGACACATAGATATCTTCCTTCACAATGCCAGCCGATGGTGTAGGGATGTAGGTGCGGTGTCATTGGAGGGTCTATCCACTTGATGACCTATGCTGAAATCAGTTTCTTCTGACTACTGCTATCGACAATGAAGTGAAGCAGACCCCCCCTTACCCACATCTGTGAGTGAAAGAGGTGTTCCCCTTCCTTTGGTTATTCTAGTTTTATTGGCCAGAATTTGGTGGTAGCGACAGTGGCACTGGGTTCAACATCGATAATTCTCTTCCCTCCTTTAGGATTTGATTTGGAATCAGAATCGACCTCTGAATCAAAATCCTTCAGTTCGTCCATGAGTGACTGCTTCAATTGACATTCTTTGATGTTGTGCCAAGGTATTTTATGGTACTCACACAATTTTCCCATGTCCTTCTTCGTAGTTTCATTGCCCTTCTTGTGTTGGGGCTTGGACTGGTTGTCCTGAGGGTGACCATATTGACTTGGTCCCTTGCTGTGTAGGTTGGGGTTGCCTTTTCCCTACTTTGGCTATGAGGGGTTTGCAGATCCAAACTCTCACCTTTTCTTCTTAAATTTCTGCTCGATCTTGACAGCGTATCTATAAGCCATTTCCAATGAGGCGATGTCCATAAACTACATTTCCCAATGTATATATAAGTCATGCCCAATGTATCTATGAAAAAAAACATAGTATTTGAGCACTAGATGACACTCAGAGTATTTGATACCCAATTTGGTGCGCAGGGTATGGAAAATATTGGTGCAATCTGGTACTTTCTGGTCCCTTTATGATGTAGGGTGGTCCATCTGGTGTACTGGTCCTCGTAGATTCCAGCAAGGTAGTACTATTGTTTAATGACGTCCCGAAAGGAATCCCATGTAGGGGCCACCAAAAACATTGCATATTCCTCTACGGCCCTTTGCTTAGCATAAGTATCCTACCATTGTTTAACATGGGGAACAACCTTGAGAAGTGAAAAAATTATATTTTCCCTATCGAAAAAATTGTGGGCCGAAAAATACCCTTCAAGAAAATTTGACCATTCATCTACAGCATCCACATCTATCAATCCTTCAAATAATGGAATATCAAAATTTACTTTTACCTTGAAGGGGGTTTCACGGTCGTTTGATGAAGATGCTTATCCTGTGGGCAACCGTCGAAGGATCTTCATGAAGTCGTCCATCATTTCGTTCATTTTTCGCACTAGGGATTGCTCAAGAAACATTTTAATAGGATCTCCTGCTCCATCATCTTTCTTTTCGTCCCCCATGGGTTTTTGTTGGGATCAACATGGCCGATATTGCAATGGATCGATTGGTTCGAGTCCCATATTCTTGTACCCAGTTCTTGTTGGGGACATGAATGAAGAAAAATAAATGAAGAGTAGACCGCTCTGAAACCACTGTTCTGTATTTAGGAGTGGAACAAATTGATTAAGAGATTGAATATAATAAAAACAAAGATATGAATAATAACATAGATATCCAGTGAACAATATCTTCTATTGAATAATGAAATAAGTTGAAACTGTAAAATTGCAGAAGTGAAACACTTGCTCGAATGGTGGTAGCTATCTTTGAGAAGAGATGTAACCGCTACACGCATTTGTCTAAGCATAATGAATTACAATGAGGATATAGAGGCCTTTTTTATATTACTCATGAATTCCAAAACCCTAGAAATCAAAAAACCTAACCCTAGGAGGTTAAACGTCAAAAGTCATGTGGCCCCCTATGGGTAAGTTGGTACCTCAACTTCCCGGGGTAGTAACTTTTGCATATGACCTCGTTTTAGGTGCGTGATAGCCCGTTGGAAAGGTATTTCATAGAACTACACATTCCATTGTCAAAATGTAACTCCATCTACAATTTGACTGTGGCAAGCCAAAAAAACATTGTTTAGGCCTCCAAAACAGCCCTAGAAGTACAACAAGATGTGCTGACATGAAAACATACAAAATAAGCTAGTTGGATTAGGTGAGAGGCCACCGATATCCACCTGGAATATGTGTAGGGATTCAGACAACCCCAGAAGTGTAGAACCCATAGTTACAAAGAATTACAGAAGAACATGTTGAACTAAAAATAGACAAGAGGAGCCGGTTGGAATAGGTGGGTGGCCACCAATATCCAATTGGATCACAAAGGGAAATGTATCCCTTGTTTTGTAGTTTACCCTAAACTAAGTGGGAAAACACTTTCTAGTAAATTTGTATAAATAGAGATCAAACACTTTTCATTTTTAACATAGGTCTCCCATTGTGAGAAGACTCCTTGGCTGAAATTTGCACCCTATTTGAGAAATTTTACATATCTATCTTTTCTATTTGCTCTTGTGATGGTCTATATTGGATATTGGATGAAAAATTAATGTGCTATCTCTTGTGGATGATTATTTTCTCATTTGTGGTGGAGTTTTCTTGGTTGAAGAGAGTTATCTTGTTAATGCTTGGACTAGGTAAAATCTTTTCTTTGTTATTAATTATTTCTTGGTTACAAGGCTATTTTGATAAGATCTTGGGGAGTGTAAGAGAATACAACCCCACGAATCCTATCATAATTGTCTTGAATAATTTGTTGTACAAGGGTTACTAGGAGAAGTAAAAGGGATTACACCCTCCTAGTAGTTGCTTGCTAGTCTTGTGTGCCTTAGGGAGTAAAAGGGTTTACACCCCTAAGGAAGTGGAAAATCTAGATCATTAATTAAATAAATCTATAAAAAAATAGTTTTAAGGCACTAATCTCTTGCATTGGAGAAATAAATCATTACATTGGTACATGTTAAATCACGAGATATTGAAATTTTTTAAATTGGAATCCTTTCTTGGTGTTTTAGGATTGATAAGGCGAGTAAGGAGTCACCTTTGGCTAAGGATATCTTATTTATGTCATAAATTAAAATATAAAACCATTATGGATGTATCAAATACTTCTTAACTTTTAAATTTGATCATTTTCTAACCGTCAAAGTTTGCTAGAAAGTTACCAAATTAATTTACTAGTTGTTGTGCTTCTTTGGGGTGGTTTTGTTGCAAGTTTCGGTCCTTGGAATTTTTTTTGTAGAAATTATTTTATAAATTCATAAGGATGGAATAATATATCTTCAATAATTGTATCTAACAACCTTTAATTGTTGCTAAAGTCTTGTGCTATCATACTTGAGTTACACTAGTAATTTCTAGTTAATCTCTCACATATTTACTTGGAATTTTAGTGACATGTTTAGCATATTTTCTTATAATTTAATTGTTGTTTTATATCATCATATACTGCTTCTAATTAGGACACAATTCTTGACTTTCTTGTCCTTCAGATTATAGGTCTTGTATCTTGGGCATGTACAACAATCTTCAAAAACTATTCAAGCACTTGGAACCCTTGACCATTTTCGAGAATCATTTCCAAGACATCCTCCACTTAGTGGTTTGACCTATATGGGATTCACTTCCATAACTTCATTTTCCATCTCATTTCCCCCTAGGCTCTCCTAGGATTCCCCCCTTGTGTTGTATTTATCCTTCACTAGAGCGAGGGGAGGGTTTATCTAAGATGATAGTGGGTAGACTCTCCCACCGTTATCCCCATCTTGTAGAATGGGTCAGACTTTTCCCAACCTACATTTTGTACGATAAAATTTTGGCACCATTTTTTGGGGAGGATTTTGAATCCTATTTTGTTCCCTAACGAAACTTTGGAAACCTTCCATCCCAAAGTTTTTACACATATCTTTCCTAGCGACTCCACTTCAAGGACATTCCCCTTACACCCTTGGTGAGCTTGTATTGAGGCTCAACTGGAGACTCCATCATGGTACACACCCGGAAGAAAAATTACCCTATTCCTCAAGGTGGATCCAAGCATAAAAAATATTCACCCAAATGATCTAATCCTTCATCATCTCCCATTTCTCATGATCGTTCATCTACCTCTCTGCTAGCGGGAAACCCCCCCTTTAACTACACCAGGGTTGAATATGTGGACATAGTGAATAACTGTCTAAAAGTTAATCAATTTTATATTCTACCCCAAACATACCAAAACTAATGTAAACAAATAAAATGAGAGAAGAGATCGGGTAACTATACCTTTGATCCCACGTATGGTGATGATCTCCTCAAGCTTGGAAGTTCCACTGACTACACGTCTCCTCCCAGGGTTGACTTGCATCCAAAGATAGGCAAACAAGAACTAAAATCATGTTATTATATCCGTAAGTTAGGTTTAGATGTTAAATGCTAAGTATAAATCAATAAAAATACTCAAGACACCATCATTTGGGATAGGAAAATGTAATTCTTTTATTCATCATACAAAGATTATACCTTATAATTTGAGTCAACCACCATTCCTTGAACCTAGTCTGGGCTCCTCTTTACCATGATCCAAGTGCACCTTGAATGAACTTCTTCTCTCAACCTTTTGATCACTTCTATAGAATGGAATGTGTTAAATGGAGGAATAAGGGACTAATGAGGGAATGTTGAGGCAATATCTCACAAAATACAACAATATCTTGGGCAAGGAGGGGAAGTGAAATTGGACAGAGTTTCACTATTCTTATGCTTAGATGTGAAATGATACCCCAACACCTCCTTTTATATGGAAAAATCATGGTTATTCAATTGGGTGACGAGCTATAGAAGGTGGATTAGTTGGGAAACCTCCAATAGCACGTAAATTTCAACGAATTCCTTGCAATTTTTTATTTTTTTGCAACTTTTGCAAGTTTACACAGGCTATAATGGTGCAGAAGGCATATATACATGAGTTGTAGTGGTGCAACAAGAATATCTACGTGGTACGTAATGGTGCAAGGCATGTACATCTTCTAAAAAATGGTTTTTTAAGAAGATCTTCTCAGCAGTGTTTTGGAAAAATATGCAAGTAAGAGGGCCAAGGCCATGTATGCATGAGTAGGGAATTTTAGGTCTATAATATATGCCCCCTAATGTTTGAGGTCAGAAGAGAAAATGATGGCTGAAATACATTACAATATATTCAACAATGTACGAAATCAAGTGATCCCAGGACCAGAGTTTAGGAGGTGCCATCTGCAAAACAACAATTGTCTCTCTAAGGATGGCATACCCATGCCCGAGATGAAATAAATCATGGATGACAATCAAATACACTGAATATCCATGTCATATAACTATATAAAGTGTATCCGCGATCAATACACAACGAATGTACATCTCAAAATCAGTCGAAGATATAGAAGTATATTATCCATCTTCAAGAATCTAGTGACGCCTAATGACTAGAGATGAGGCCTTCATAGCTCAAGAAAAAACTTCAGTATCTTAAAAAATAAAGTAGGAGTATAATGGGAGTGTATAACTCAGTACCATGAGGTCTTCGACAACTCGTTGGGAAAATACATGAGGGTCTTGATGATCAGGTAGAGAACTTTGTCGATTTTGAATTAGGACTTGACTAGACTATCGGCATGGCTGACTCATGAGGTCAAGAGACAAGCTGCAGAAATTCCAACAAAGGTTGAGTGAAAATTCCCTTGGACAAAATCACAAAAGATGATCAGACTCAGGTAGCAGTACATTGACATAATTTCACAATGTAGGAGGCAATGCAAACTCTCCACGTGTTTGGAAGAGTAACCAAACGGAGGAGGACACAACTCTGTGTAGCGAGCAAAAATTCCTAAGGTCATACTAGATCCCAATGCTTGACGAAAAAACAAAAGTATGTTCTTTTTCCAAGGGCGACTCTCTGTGCTGCATAAAAAAGAATACATATTTTCCGTCCCCTCTTTTTGGAATATTTGATTTTTTGTCTTTTTCAATTTTTTAAAGAGCTTGAAAAAGAATAAAAGAGTGCTATGTTACAAAGGAGGAACGAGTGTCGCAAGTAGTCATACTAGTTCCAAGTGCAAGGAACACACTAATGCTTAGAGAAAGGAGACATGTGCAAGAAAAGGACACTCAGGGAAAATTCCTCCATGGGTCAAGGTGTCAGGTCACAGAGGCAAGAAATGCTACAAGGCTTGCATATAAGGCATGATTCAAAGGTTCGGTTGAGAGAAACATGGAGCCGACATTAGGCCAAAGACACAAAGATGCAAATGTGATTAAGAAAGACATAATGAGACCCATTCCATGTAATTTTAACGAGCCTAGAGAAGGTAAGATCGATATTTTTTTCACGTTTAGAGAGTCTGAAAAAATGTAAAAGAAGACTCCAAGGAGTACCTTTTTCGAAAATAGTCTAGTTGGTTCGAAAAAGGGTTAAACTTGCACTGAAAATACATCTATTCAAAACCATTTTAACGAGTGTGACAAAGAAAATATCACTCATCAATATTTTCAATTTTAAGGAGTCTGAAAAGAGCTTAACTATGGACTCACAAACTTTTTCTGAGTTTAATTTCCTTAGCCCAAAAATGTATAAAAGTTACTCAGGAGAAATCTCCCGAGGCATACCTTTTTCCACTATAATATACAAGTTGAAAAAAGGGTTAAACTCATGCCAATAGATTTTCTTCTGGACCAATTTAATGAGTGTGAAGGAACAAGGTCACTCAACAATATTTTCAATTTTAGGGAGTTTGAAAAGAGCTTAACTATGGACTCCATGGGGGTTCCTTTTTCGTAAGTAATCTCCAAGGCCTGAAAAAGGTGATAAACCAAAATCAAGGAGAATGTTCCTTTTTCGAAGATTTAGTCCCTCACGCCCGAAAAAGGGTTAAAATTACGCCTGAGAATACTCTTCTAGCAAACCGAAGTTCCTAGAGAATACCTTTATTCGTGAAATTGACCATCCAAACCAAAAAAGGGGTAAACTACCGCCGGACAGTCGTGCCTTCAAATTTGAGTTTGGCGAGCGTGAAGGGAAACAAGATCAGTCAACAAGATTTTCATTTTTAGAGGGTCTGAAAAGGGCTTAAAGAAGACTCCAGGGGTATATTTTTCTCAGTTAATCCAAACAAGATAAAAAAGAATAAATACAGTCTCGTCAGATTTTGCTTTCAAATTTTAAAGCGAGGGTGAAAGACAACAAAGCATACTCATTTGGGAGTGTCGAGGGTAAGGACAAGAATGGTGATGCATCAAATGAATGAGGCTTAATCTCATGATCATGACAGGACTAACAAGGACTCCCGAGCCTATAGTCATTATTGATAGCATGGATGCCAAAATGCATGAAGGATCTACCTAGGGAATCCATGTACAGGTAGGCTCTACCACCCAATTACGACACTTCTAGAGTAGTAATGAAGGTTCTGTGTCGCACTTCGGTGGGGTCGATCCTATGGAAAAGAGGAAAACAGATAGAGATGCAAAAAGTGGAGACAAAATCCTAACTTATATGCAAAAAGTTGGAAAAAACAACTTTTACCAAAGGATACCAAAAAGTGACCCATCCCCAAAATATTTACCAAACCAAAAGGAAAAGGGTACCCAATCATCCAAAAAGAAACTCGAAATCGGAATCAAGTAGTCACCAAGTTAGCGAAAATGACAAAAGGGGTCAAAAAGTGGAAAAAAAGGCCAAAAAAGTCTATAAATAGAAGCTAGCAGCTCATTTTCACCATTGCAATTTGAAAATTAACCAAAAGGAGAAAAAACCCCTTTTCTAGAAAATTTGATTCTGGGAGCTTCAGTGGACGAAATGAACTTCTAGTTGTACCAAGTAAGTAAAAAATCATCGCTCTTTCATTTCAATACTTCATTTTTTCATTTAATTTGGTTTTAGAGGGGGCACACTCTCCTAAAACGAGTGGCCCTGCGTGTACGCGGGATGTCCAAGGATAGTTTGCATATGTACTCGGGCTATCCAAGGATAGCCTACATATGTACTTGGGAAGAAAACACTTTTCCCACATACATATGCGACTGTGGCCAATACAACCCACATACACCTTGCAAGCTTTGAAAAAAATAAAAATGCAAGAGATAACTTCCTCCATTTTTGCCTTGGAACATGATGTATGTTCACTAGAGGGTGAGGGAGCATGAGGATATAGATATTTTGGTCAAAGAGGACCCTACAACCATCGCCGCACTGAAACAATGTGGGCTATGGAAGTTCTTCCAATGTCCTTTTATGTGGGCATGACCCATATTACTCAATGCCCTCGTTGATTATTTTCACCCAGATGTAGAGGCATTCATGTTAGAGGGTGAGTCATTGACTCTGACAACTGAGGACATTTAATTCCTGACTGGCCTCTCGAGGAGAGGGGAACTAGTCAATATGAAGACATCTCCCCCTAGGCCTTTCAACATCGAGGATTACATCCGTATGTATTGCGAGGCTGGAACTGAGAAGGTAGGTTCTCAGGTGCCGATCCACAAGATCATGAGTTTGACTTTACGAGTGATATTACTATTGATTGGGTGGATTATTGGATCCGTAGCCCTACATCAGGTCTCCCGGGCACACATGCACTTTTCCATTCAGTTCCAGGAGGCGCATATCTTTGACTGGAGAACGACCATGCTTATTTGCATGAAGAGACAACTGACAGAGTGTAGGTAGCATGCCAACAAGAAATTTAGGTTTGGTACAGTCTTATGTTCCTTCTTCTTGAAGAGGGTTCCTAGTCTCAGTCCAAGAGAGACGGTACAGGGGTATGTGGCCTGCTTCCTAGCAATATGCAGATGTGCAACATTGCTATTACGACAGGGGGGAGGGAGGACCATAGAGGCCTTTGATGACAAGTTCTTCGACTGGCGGGCATGGAATATTCCGGCGATTGAGAACTACCCCTACGATGGGATCAACTTTTTCAGGGATCCAGACATGCACATGCCTCCCGGAGAGGAGAAAGGTGAGATAGGTAACTTGTTTTTAATGTTATTTCATTTATTTAATTTATTTTTTTTATATATCATTTTTATGTGTGTATAGAGTACTGACTCTTGTGTATCTTCTATGTATAGATGTGGGACTACTAAACCCAATAGACTTCACGAGGACCCTACGATGTCCTCGACCAGAGGCAGGACCAACAACAGTCGATAGACCAACAACTGCAGGGGGACCTCCATCCGGAGAGGCTGAGAGAATTTTGTGACAAGTGGAGTGCAACCTCACTTCACTTAATTGCAGAGTACCCATGGCCGAGATCGAGGATCTCTTGCCTTCCATGCAGCCTCATGTGGTGGGGGTGCCATGGACATGAGTCCATATTTTCCGGTGTTTGGCCAACGTCGTTGTGCATTATGGCAGGGCCAATAGGCCCCGTGCTTAGATAGGATAGACTTTTGATGTGCCGATGGAACCTTTTGTACATGTATTTTTTGAGGGCATAAGCCCAACGATGTATACTAAACATTATTTTTGAGGCATTCGCGCCCACCTATGTACCTATGACACACACACACACACACACACACACATATATATATATATACATACATATTATTTGTCTTATGGATTACATCTTTTACAAATGTATGTACATGTCTATGTGTGTGAAACATGCCAATCTAATATTTTATTAGCTAGAGTATCTGTCATATGATTAAATCTCCTAGGAACATGGATATACATAATGTAATCAAAATAAAGTTCTAAGAGACTTACCCTAAGGAAACTTTGGTGCAAAGTGGGATAATAAATGTGGTAAACTCCATTTAACTGGGACACAACCACCTGAGCATCTAGGTAGACTCAGAGGTGAGAAATGCCATGTGATAGAGCATCATGAAGCAACTCTATCATTGCACTATACTCGACAACATTGTTTGTAGCATCACCTAGACAACTACCTCTGGAAGATAGAAATTGGCCTCTAGGTATGAAAAACACCCAAGCTACGGAAGAAAGCCTCTGAGTGTGTTGGTTAGTGCCATCTGCGAACCCAAAAAATACCTCTGATTCATTTGACATATGCCACAGTGAAAAAAAAAGACACAAATAACTACACATCCACAAAACAAAAAAGAAAAAAATTGTAAAAGAGTAATACTTCTTGAGGTACCCAGGTGACCAACCTAAGAGTAATACTTCTTGAGGTAGAGCCCATTTCTAGGCTCCACCAATGCATTTCCTTCAAATTCAACCAGACGATAAGAGCCCTTCTTCAAGACCTCTTTCACAATGAACGGTCTGAACCACATGGGTTTGAACTTGCTTGCCCCTAGGGGATCTTTGTCTTGATCATAGACCAAGACAAGATCAACTTAGAAGAAAATCCAAGGATGAACAGACCGATCGTACTAACACTTGAATCGTTTCTCATGAGCCTCATTGGCCGAGGCTACATCACAACACTGCTCATTGAGATGTTCGAGATATAGTAGGCATTCCTCAAGTGGTGAAGTGTCCGTAAGTAATTCTGTTTCCAACTTTAAAGAAGGAATCTGACACTCAATAGGTAAGACTACTTCCAGTCCATATATGAGTTGAAAAGGTGAAAAACTGGTGGAAGTATTTACAGACGTTCGGTAGGCCCACAACACTGAGTACAACATCAAATTCCAATTTGACTTGGAATAATTGATCGTCCAATGAAGAATAGTCTTGAGAGACTTATTCACAACTTCAACCTGATAATTTTCATGTGGTTAATAAGGTGAATAATTTTCTTTCCTAAGCCCAAGCTCTGATGTTAACTCAGTCATCATTTTATTTTGGAAGTGACTGCCATGGTCAGTGGAAATATTCTTCGGGATGCCAAACCTTGCTACTATCTGGTTAAAAATGAAAGGATTCTATGTTTCACCATCATTGTTAAATGTTGGCATAGCCTAGACCCACTTCGTGAAGTAGTCTATGACTACGATGATGTAACGATGCCCCCTGGTTGAATCTAGGTGACATGTAGTGAAATCAATCCCCCACTTGGTGAAAGGACCAACAACAATAACATGAAACATGGTAGCAGGATGTGCCCGCATCTTTCGACATAAGATATGACATGGGTGGCACTTCTTAACCGCGTCAACACAATCCTTGATTAACGAGGGCCAAAAGTAACTTGTACGTAGAATCTTTTGGGTTGTTTCCAACACAGAAAAATGATCGCCATATGCTCCAGTGTATTCTTTCAAAAAGAGATTTGCTTCTTCATGGATAAGGTATTGGTGAATAATGCAATCCATGCCTCGACGATACAAAATGTCATCGAGGATAAGATAATTTCATGCCTGATGTCGAATTCATCGATGCTCATCATGGGAAGCATAAGTGAGGCACTTCAAAGTCTGGAGATAGACTAGTATATCTCCATATTAGGGTTCCAAATATGCAAATAGAAAAATATCTCCTTTGATAGGTGATTCTTCAGGCATGATATCACTAGACTCAACTGGAAGTTCCGAAATAAGTTCGGCAAAGACCAATGAATTTTTGGATTTTGTGGAAACAAAATCCAAGTCAAATTCCTAGAGGATTACAATCCATATACCGATCTTTCCACCAATCACCCGTCATGTTAACACATATTGGAAAGGGTTCACAATGAAAATGATCATGGTCTTGCGAAGAAAAATGTAGTGACAAAACCATTGGACAACATGAACTGCTGCCAAATAAAGTTTCTGAACGTGAGAATAGTTTAGTTCTGGCCCAACCAGGCCTTATTTAAGTTAATAAATCACATGCTCTTCGAGCAGATCATCTTCCTAAACCAAGACCATGCCGATGGTCGACTCTGTAGCAGCCAAATACAACAAGAAATATTTTTTATAATCGGGAGGCCAAAGCAGAGTGGCAGACGTAAGGGCACATTTCAATGCTTCAAAAGAGTGTTGAGCGGATTCATCCCAACATAATGGGACTCCCTTTTTCAAGAGATACATAAACCCTTTAGTGATCTCGGTGTAATTCATGAAAAAACGTCGAAGAAATTTCTCTTTCCTCTGTAAGCTCTGAAGTTGGGGTATCATGCACGGGGAATTCAATTGAACTATCACCTCAAAATTGAGAGCATCGACCATGATCCCTATTGTCTAAACAATAAAACCTAAGAGACAACCTGATGTCACACAAAAACTGCATTTGTTAGGATTCAAGGGAATCCAATAATAGCAACATCATTCAAAGATTAGTCGAAGATGATCGGGATGATCAGATCTCTTCCAAGAGCATGATTCTAGATCATCGAGGTACACCTCGACTATATGTCTAATTTCATGAAATTAAAATGACATGGCCCGTTGAAAGGTGGCTCCATTATTATTCAGGCCAAAAGGCATCTTACGATACACGAACGAGCCCCAAGGAAAAATAAAAGTTGTTTTATGCTGGTCTTTGGGTTTGATGTGAATCTAATTGTATCCCAAGAAACCATCCATGAATAAAAAGACCTCGTAGCCTGGACACTCATCGAAAATTTGATCGATGAATGAGGTGGGAAAGTTGTCTTTCAGACAAGAATTATTCAAACCATGGAAGTCCATGCACACTTGAATCATACCCATTTTCTTGTTAACCGAAACAAGGTTTGACACCCATTCTGTCAACTGTATGGGGTAGATAAAACCGGCTTTGAGTAGTTTTTCCACTTCAGCCTTAATTGTTGTCGCTTTTCGAGGATTCACCAGATGAAGCTTTTGTCATACCGTCTTGGCATCAGGATAATTCATGATTTCACGCTCTACAATTCTTGGGTCTATGCTTGAAATTTCCTCGTAAGACCAGGAAAAAACATTGCGAAATTCCTTGAATAACTCAATATAAGTTTGAATCTCTTCGAGGGAGTAGTCATCACTGACGAAAACATTATCCACAATGCCATGGTTTTTGGAGATACCTATTGGAATCGTTGCAGTGATACTTGCCATATTTCCCTCGGCATAAACTCCGTCCGTAGCCAGAGGATTGATAGGACAAGACTTATCTCCATTCAAATTCGAAACAAATTTTCCTTCCTCTATTCTCCTTAACTAGGGAAGGAAGTAATATCTATGATGAAGATAATCCCAAGATATGTCGGGACCTGCTGATGCCTCGAGAATCACCTTGACAGAGGGAAAGACCAGGTCTAAAGGATCTTGAGTTGCAAGAGAACCTTGAGCCCAAATAGGCTTGAGAACTAGATCTAACTCTTGAGGGGGAGTTCGATCGGGGTTCACAAAGTTTTTTGGACAATGTTGTACACAACCTCAGCCACGGACAAGGGCATGGCCATGCCAGGATGCCCTGTTCCTTCCATCGAATCCAATGGGGAAGCTATATTCCACGGATCATTAAAGTAAGTTGTTCAAAATGAAGACACTTGTAGAATTGCATCCCTAGGCTTGTGGGTAATCAAAAGTTCCCATCAACAATGAAAACAAGCTAGAAACTAAGTTGACTATATCGAGATGCAAACTATCAATCATCAGGACCATGGAAGCCACCGATGAAGGATCAGGATGGGAGAAGTCCAACTGGTCAATGGTCACAATCCGACCCTCATGTGGAAAACACAAAACCCAAAAAACTATAGCAACCACTGCATGCATCACATAGGTCCAACTCCTTCCTAACAACAGGTTGTAGTCGGGAGGTGCATCAACCACTTCAAATTCGACACACATGGTTTTACCTCCCAATTGCACGGGGAAACAAGGAATTATCCCATGTGGTCTGAACAAATGATCGTCAAACTCCGTAAGCAATGTAGATGACGAAGACAAATCGGGTTGGCCAATGGACTTCCAACACACCAACGACATCACGCAAGTCGAGGCAACCTCGTCAACCTCTATATGGAAAATATTTCGAGTGAAATATTTCACAGTATAAGCCACTACTATCTGAAACACAATGTGGTAAGGAAGATGGGGTTTCAAGTCGGTTGGATAGAAAATGATATCTTTTGGGTTACAAGTCTTTGCCGATCCCAGGGAAGATAACAAAGATTTTCTCTGCGAAGAGAAACTATAGAGGACTTCTAAAGTAGACATCGCACAAGGGGTTTGTGTGAAATCTTCCACAACAGAGTAGTTTTGGGTGGCCCTCGCATTTGGATTATGAGAAGCTTTTTTAAACACACCTTTTGGGATGCAAATCATTGTTTCCCCTACTGCCTTATCAATATGGAGAGGCATCGGTGGGTTCATGTCTTCTTTTCCCTTATTGATAGATTTCGACATTTCATAATCTCAAAACCTGGTCACTATTTTAGCCTCAACATTCATCATGTAAATATTTGCGGCTGGGTTATTATTGGTAGACACGGGGGGTCCTTGACTGCCCCCTTCTGTGCTCAAGGGTGCTAAATCTTGCGCCATGTTTTTCCCATGTGGAAATGATTTTTTCATCACATTGGGTTTTTTTTGCGCCAATAGCTTCTGAGCTTCTCCAAGATGAGGGCATAGATGAGTCGGGTGGTCCTTCATGTAAAGATTACACAAATACTTCAATTTCCTCTTCTTCGTTTTTCCCCTACCAACATTATTGGTATCCTTTTTGTCTGCTTTACCCTTCTTGTTCTTTTGTTTCTTCTTTCCCTCAGGCTACTGGTTGGCCTTAGGGTTCGCCGACTGCACACTGTGTACGTTCGATGTTTGGGTAGGGGGGAAAATCGAACTTGAGGTCTGGTGTAGCACACACATGGTAGGGGTGCCAAAATTTCATTCTCCTTAAGAAATAAAATCCTCCATTCAGGGTCTCTATCACATTCTTCTCGTCTAGAGCTTTCCAACCATAGTATCCATGCTCAAAATCGATCTCATAATTGGTAGTTATAGCTCTCCCAATATCCTCAGGTGTTCATTGGTCATGGCCACGTGGATTAAATATGGATCCAACTCAATATGCTTCATCCTGAGTTCTTTGATATCCTATATCTTCCAACATTCCTAAATCTATGGCGAAGGTCCATCCACCAAGAAATCCAACGACTGGGCTTGATCCTCGACGAACTCAAAGGCTAGCAGGGAATTCGTCGTTCGACCTTCATATTTGAATTCCAGGCCTAGCCCCTTCCCTCTATATACAATCTCATACGATCCCAGTCTATTACTATATTCCAAGACAAGAGGTGCATGATTAAGTGCTTTGGAGGTTCAGGATCTGGACATTTTCAAATTATGACACCACAAATCTCTCGATCTACTGAATCGATGAATTTCAGGTATGCCACGAGGATCAACGGTCCCCGTTCTCTATCAATATCAATGTCCCACGATTACTTTGGGCCTCTTGGATTAGACAAATTACAAAACACCTATCCTTAAGTCTTCCATAGTGCCAAGCCTCTAGACTGCACGATCTTACGCCACACGTCTACAAAACATCAACGATTCTGATTTACTTCGGGACTTCGCGCTTCGGTGCATTCCAAAGTACTCACAAATGAAAACCTCTGTTGTGAAATCCTTCTTGAATTTCATATCTTCTGACATGAACCCTCCTCTATTCAACATTCACGATGGACTCTGATGCTTCGGCCTTCGAGAGTTCTCCATCAACGTGACCCCTCTTTCTCCGAAGTGATTATCCTCCGAAATGAAGAATCTTTTGACACCTTTTCTCTGCTGATGGACGACTTTGATGAACTATGATACTCCGACCTTTGGGAGTTATTTCTCTAACCAACTCCTCTTTTCTCTCGGAATCACTTTTTCCCAAAGTGGAATATCTTCCGCCATGCGTCCTTTTCCAACAGATGACTGTGATGACTTAGGGACTCCGGCTTTCGTGAATCCTCATGCCTTCAAACTTCAATTCTCTTGGAGTCGGTCAACACTAGGTTGACCACATCCTTGATATGATGTTCTGAGGGTATCCACATAACCCCAGAGATCTATGACTCGTAACTTCCACTCAAGGGTCCCTTGGGTCCCGTTGTTAGGTCTCTCCGAGAGGGATACCTGGAAACCCCGTCACTGGACACATGGAATCCCACATGATATCGATGTTAATAATCATGTCCCCATGATCGAACGGTAGTGAGGCATCCTGAAGGATCCTTAGATCCATGTTCCATAATGATTGCGGGGCCCCAACATTCTCGCTCTTTATCGAAGGGCTCAATCTCCGCAATCGGAAAAGTACACTCCCAAGTTGGTTTAATCACGATCATTGATCCTCCACCATGACAAGATCAACGTCGTTGGTTAATTGCGGGTCGTGAACTAGCACACCCATTAATTTCACCTCCGCACTCCGCAATTATTACCCAACATCGATCTCCGTTCATAGATCGACGGTTCACAGTGATTGTGGGGCCTAATATCACACAGTTTGTAGCTAGGTCAAAATGCTAAAGGATAAAGGCCAAACTGGCATAACAGGAACCTTCCCCACCCAATGTCACCTCAATGGGGAGGTTCTTTATATTTAGGGAAGTTAACCCAGGGGAGACGTCCCTGGTAACCTGGGGTTTGAAGAGTTTAAAGTATAAAAGTCAATGGAAAAGTTCCTCCTCACAGGTTATGACCAAAGTCAGAAAGTCCGGCTAATCAACCAATAAATGAAGTGTATGCCCAAATGAAAACACCTGCCTAGAACAAGACAACAACAATACAATATATATATATATGCAGGCTATAACTCAAAGAGTTAGTACTTCATATGACTGTCTAACAATAATATGAGCAATGAAACAATAGAGATTAATGACATCAACATTTTGTCAATAAAGCAATGTAAGAATATTAATTCGCCAATAGCTATTGAGATGATGCAGCAAACAACATATCCAATCAACCATTTACTCAATAAATGCCCTTAATCATCATCTAATTTCTTATTATCAACATTTGTTTCATCAAGATGAGATAACAAACTGTTACGTCAACCTAATTAGGGTTAGTTTGTTAGTTAGGGTTTCAAGAATTAAAGTTTTAAGAGTTTGTTTCGGACACTATGACCTCAATGTTGTGTGCCTAAGATCAGTGCCTAAGGGTATATGGATTCATTTTAGGAATAGGACGCAAGGTTGAAGGGATAATAGGCTAAAAACAAGAAGGAAGGGTTCTAGAGTGTTGCAATGGCAGGGCCCTAGAATCAAAACCCTAGGGGAAAGAGGCTCACTCCGGTGTTGCTTAAGCAAGGCCTCGTGCTCTTTCCTCCTTCTTTAGGTCAAACTTGGAAAATGGCTAGCATAAGAAGAGAGTTAAAACAAGAGGATTTAATGAGGGAGAGTGTTGTAAAGACAAGCCTCTATCACTAAAACCCTAAAAGATGGACGACCCTAGGTGTAGATAACCTAGGCCTGGGACGTCACCCTCCTTTTAACCTTTAAAATAAAAAACTAGCTTAAGGGAAGAAGTTAGATGAGTGTAGCAAAGGCTAGGCTCTATCTTCCTCCTTCAATGGCTGAATATTTCTCTCTAAGGGGACATATGACAAGGACCTACTTTTGTGCTTGTTACCTAGGGTTTTAAAATCAACAAATTTATAAGTAAATGCAAGAATACTAACGTACAACTATTCAATCAAGAAGTTTTGCAGGAAAAACACTTACATATCATGAAGAAAATCATGTGCAAACCCTAGTTGTAAACCTTCCTCAAGAGAAATGCCAAAATATGCCAAGAAAATCCTTCCATCAACAAGTGCACCTCCTTTAAAAGATCAAATACCCAAACTATGGCACAAAAATCAGACCTCACAAGTGTGAGTTCGGTGTTATCTCCAAATGAGGGAAAAACATCCTCAATATATAGTGTATCATGACCTATAATTAAAATTAGGTCATTAAAAATAGTCGACAAGGCTACAAGCTAAAATCATATTGTTTTTACATTAAACTATTAAATTAAATCCCTAAATGAGCATAAGCAAGATGTCAAGCCCTCCTGAGGGAGACGTTGGCCCTTTTTAGGGCAAAATGCAGCACAAATGACAAAACGTTGACCCTTTTTAGGCCTCCAAACCCTGCCACACGTGCCAGCTGCCCTGTCAAACTGCCATATGCTGAAGGTGATGTCAGTGGCCCCTAGGTGACGTCCTGTGCCATCAAAGGGAGACGTTCCACCTGAAGTGGGTCAATCCCCCTGGGCTGGGCTCAGCCAAAGTGTCCCAGATGGAACGTCCTTCTTTTCCTCAGATGAAAAAGCTAAATCAAGAATTGTCCTTTCTCTGCCCATGATGGGGTCCCAACAACCATCTAATGGGTTCTTCAGCCCCATGGAGGTCTGAACTAATCATCTCCCCATGTGTACCGGTCCAATTGGTACCTGTCCGTCGGGCATGGTCCTGCACATAAAAAACTTCGCCCTCCATGGGCTCATTAGTCACAGGGATCATAGAAATATGAATCACATTTCATCATTAATGTTATCAAACATATGCATAAAAACCCTGATATATGATTCAATAGCTCAAATATATTACAAAGACCTACAATACAAAGACGAAGAAAAAGACAAAATACCCTATTAGGCTAGTATCCATAAGGAAAGTAAAGTCTCCAATGGGTATCATCCAAGCCATGTAAAACGAGGTGATGTGGTCAAAGGATGTCCAGACATATGGGTAGAGTGAGAGACAAGGATGCATGATATTACCTGTGGGTGCCTTTGTAGAAGGCGAGTTGTACCCGTTATGGATGCAATTCTTTCCAAGCCCTTTATTGCTTTTATTCTTTTCTTTTCTTTATTTGCTTTTTTATTTTTATTTCAAGAACTAACTAGAGGACACTACCTTGGTGTGGTGACCAAAGTTGATGATGTTACCCACAAGAAATTTCACAGAGACGATAAGGCTAGCTCATGATGAGACTCCCTTTCCCTTGGCCATGCAACCAAAGGTCACTGCCCTGGCGTGGTGACCAGATAATGGCAATGTCATACTGCTAGGTACCCATGAACGTAATAGGATGGCTCATGATGAGACCCCCTATCCTCTTGGCTAGGTCTTGTTTAGGTATTTTTCTTAGGGTCCCTCTTGTTTCTTGCTGAGAGGCTTTTTATTTCCGTCTCGGGGATCCCTGGGCGAGGCATATCTAGGTTTCATTTTTATGGCTTTTATCTTTTACCAGCTACTTTTACCTTCTGAGCCTTTAGCCCCTTCTTCCCATGAGATAAGGTGAAACCCCATAAACAGATCATCCTAATGCCCGGACTAGGGGAATGGGACAAATGAGTGGGAGATAAGATGTAAAAGTGATGATATGATGGGAGTGGACGATGGCTCTCATAAATCCCCCTGGTGGCAAACCAAAACCCATGGGTACAGGCTTGCTAGGACACCCTGTCAATCCCCCGAACCATGGTCAAGTGGGTTAATGTAATATCCAAGCAGTTGTCAGAAATAAAAGGAGTAAGATGCATATGTCTAAAGGTTATAATGATCAAAAGTGACACATACCATGATACCTGGACCAATTACCTCATGGAGCAAGAGTCTTCTCCGATACATGACCAGGCCGATGGTGATGGATTCTACTGCTACTAACAAGACAAGTCTGATGAAAGAATATAAGGATGGGCCCTCCAGGGCTATGCTCAAGTCAATCCTACTCTCGATACTCCATGTCTAGGGTCTATGGGCCTCGAGACATGATCTCCTAGTTATCCCATGAAATCGGGGATAACATCTGGCTCCAACTCGGGGACATGTGCTCACTGTAGAGTGCATGAGAACCTCAACATCTTTGGCACAACCTGCAGACCTTCTCAACTTGATAGGGGAATCAGTAACAAAAATGGGGCGGTAATGCCACCCCAGAATATATAGACATATATATATATATAAACTAATCATAAATGTGAATATAAAGTGAAATACTTACCTGTACTTACCTGTTGGTTGTATGTTGGTGTAGTCAAACAATCAATGAAGCCAATCCAACAATGTCCCATAATACCTGCCTTTGTGCTTTATCATAAACGAGAACAGTGGCAAATCAAGCACAAAAATGACATGCGTTAGAGCATATATCATATCGTCGGAAGTCATAAAGTCTAACTCATGGAGGCGGGTGGGAGGGATAAAGTCTTGCCAAGTCCATCTCTGAGGAAAGTACTCAATCCACTTCAAGAAAGGGTCATAAGAAATGCAAGGGTCAGAAAATTGACTAAAAGGGCCTGCAAACTGGCTACCTAGGACATCCTCATGCTCTGATGTCAAGGAAGGGATCGACAAAGATCTAGCAGACGACTGGCAAACTATCAAGGGAAAGTTGAAAAACTGGGATAACTAACTCAAACTTGTAGTACCCAACCAACCCTTGGAGTCTAGGGTTTTCCTAGGAGGAAACTCAAAATAAAAAAGGTACTTCCCAACTACACCTTTAATGGCAAAGCATGGTAAAGTAATAACAGGTGGCTGATGTGAAAAATCATGCGAATCCTTCTTTAGGGAAACATTGTTTTTACTCCTATCAAAATCCGAGCATAGTGGCAGTTGATAGTCATATTCATAGGGTTAACCTAAATGATCAAAGGAGTACTCATCAAAGACCTCAAGGTAAGATCGAAAATAATCAGGCAAATACTGTACTTGTTCAACCTTGGGTGTTTGTGGAGAGTCAGTAAAAATTTCATCTCCCTGTTGCCACTGGTCAAGAGCTTGCTATGATAATTGCAAAGGAAACATTCGGAGATGACTCTTTATGTCATAGATGGGATCCATATCATAACTAACTGCATCCCACCTACGTCTCCCAACATGTATGAACTCATGAAAATCAGCTATGTCAGTATTAGTATCATAACATGGAGGAGTCAAAACATCCAATACTTCTCTACTCTTTGTGTCATAAGGTAAAGAATCACTGAAAACTTGGAAAGGGGAATAATTTACCTTGCTTAATCCTTTCTATGCAAGAGCTTCAAGTATTTTGATATCTTCATCAAGTGGAAGATCTACCTCTACATCTTTAGTCTTGAGATGTAGGGGATCTAGCTTGTCCAAGGGTTCCATTTCTTCTACACTCTCTGAGTCATAGAACAAGGTATCATCAAAAAACTGGAAATGAAAATGACTTACCTTATTCTATTCATCTTGTGCAGGAGGGACAGGATCTTGGAGAGCTTTATCAGATTGAGGAGTGGTTATTGGTGCCTCATCCTCATAATTCATGTCTCTAGTTATATCTTTGTTGCATTCTATTGGATTATGGGAGAGGTCGTGCTCCTCTTCGAGGGGTTGATAATGGTATTCATAAACCTTGTCTCTTATATGAGAGGATTCTTGGTATTGATCATGATATGCTCTCCTAAGATCTTCTACAATCTCAGTGGTGAATCCTTTGTGGTCTAAGGCTACCATGAGGTTTTGAAGGACATCTTCATACGTTTGGCAATCTGGCCTAGTAAGGTCTATAAACCTACTGATGAGATGTATGAAAGATGATATACCCATGTCCTTGCAACAACTCTTAAAATGATCTTGTAAGTAGGATGGCAGGGTGAGTAAGAACAATTTTATAAGAGAATCCTCTCCCCCCAACTTTATCTCGCTCAAATACTCCAAAAAATTTATGATGTGAGGAGTTGGAAGGCCCAAAAATGTTGGAGAGTTGTTTAGCCATTTTGTATCAAAGTAATTTGGGTATCCTTGAAAACTTATGAAATCAATACTCGGATACATTTGTTCCCAGTGTGCCATGATCCCATAATTTGGAAATATCACAGAAAGTAAGGTGGCACCCTGAGAAATATTAGTGGAGTCGCTAGATAATTTGCCTGAAACTATCAAAGGATAAGGGAAAACACCCTAGTGGAGTCACCCGGTAAGTTTGTAAGATAAGGCTCTGAAGAAAGGCTTACCGAAAAGGTTTTTCGTCTGAGGAGAATTGACTTAGTGTTCCTAGGCAACGACTCCAAAATTTTATCGCACAATTTGTAGCTAGGTCGAAAGGCTAAAGGATAAAGGCCAAACTGGCGTAACAGGAACCTTCCCCACCCAATGTCAACTCAATGGAGAGGTTCTTTCTATTTAGGGAAGTTAAGCTAGGGGAGACTTCCCCGATAACCTAGGGTTTGAAGAGTTTAAAGTATAAAAGTCAAGGGAAAATTTCCTCCTCACAGGTTACCACCAAGGTCAGAAAGTTCGGCTAATCAACCAATAAATGAAGTGTATGCCCAAATAAAAACACCTGCCTGGGACAAGACAACAACAATACAATATATATGTGCAGGATATAACTCAAAGGGTTAGTACTTCATATGACTGTCTGACAATAATATGAGCAATGAAACAATAGATATTAATGACTTCAACGTTTTGTCAATAAAGCAATGTAAGAATATCAATTCACCAATAGCTATTGAGATGATGTAGGAAACAACATATCCAATCAACCATTTACTCAATAAATGCCCTTAATAATCATCTAATTTCTTATTATCAACATTTGTTGCGTCAAGATGAGATAACGAACTGTGACGTCATCCTAATTAGGGTTAGTTTGTTAGTTAGGGTTTCAAGAATTAAAGTTTTAAGAGTTTGTTTTGGACACTATGACCTCAACATTGTGTGACTAAGATCAGTGCCTAAGGGTATATGGAGTCATTTTAAGAAGAGGATGCAAGTTTGAAGGGATAATAGGCTAAATACAAGAGGGAAGGCTTCTAGAGTGCTGCAATGGCAGGGACCTAGAATCAAAACCCTAGGGGAAAGAGGCTCACTCCGGTGTTGCTTAAGAAAGGCCTCGTTCTCTTTCCTCCTTATTTAGGTCAAACTTGGCAAATGGATAACATAATAAGAGGGTTAAAACAAGAGAATTTAATGAGGGAGAGTGTTGTAAAGACAAGGCTCTATCACTAAAACCATAAAAGATGGACGACCCTAGGTGTAGATAACCTAGGCCTAAGACGTCACCCTCCCTTTAACCTTTAAAATAAAAAACTAGCTTAAGGGAAGAAGTTAGATGAGTGTAGCAAAGGCTAGGCTCTATCTTCCTTCTTTCAATGGCTGAATATTTCTCTCTAAGGGACATATGACAAGGACCTACTTGTGTGCTTGTCACCTAGGGTTTTAAAATCAACAAATTTATAAGTAAATGCAAGAATACTAACCTACAACCATTCAATCAAGAAGTTTTGCAGGAAAAACACTTACATATCATGAAGAAAAGCATGTGCAAATCCTAGTTGTAAACCTTCCTTAAGAGAAATGCCAAAATATGCTAAGAAAATCCTTCCATCAACAAGTGCTCCTCCTTTAAAAGATCAAATACCGAAACTAGGGCGCAAAAATCAAACCTCACAAGTGTGAGTTCGGTGTTATATCCAAATGAGGGAAAAACATCCTCAATATATAGTGTATGATGACCTATAATTAAAATTAGGTCATTAAAAATAGCCGACAAGGCTACAAACCAAAATCATATTGTTTTTACATTAAACTGTTAAATTAAAGCCCTAAATGATCATAAGCAAGACGTCAAGCCCTCTCGAGGGAGACGTTGGCCCTTTTTAGGCCTCCAAACCCTACCACATGTGTCAACTTCCCTATAAAACTGCCATACGTTGAAGGTGATGTCAGTGGCCCCTAGGTGACGTCCTGTGCCATCAAAGGGAGACGTTCCACCTGAAGTGGGTCAACCCCCCTGGGTTGGGCTCAGCCAAAGTGTCCCAGATGGAACGTCCTTCTTCTTCTCAGGTGCAAAAGCTCAATCAAGAATTGTCTTGTCTCTGCCCCTGATGGGGTCCCAACAACCATCTGATGGCCTCTTCATCCCCATGGAGGTCCGAACTAATCATCTCCCCATGTGTACCGGTCTAACTAGTACCTGTCCGTCGGGCATGGTCCTGCACATCAAAAACTTCGCCCTTCATGGGCTCATTAGTCACAGGGATCATAGCAATGTGAATCATGTTTCATCATTAAGGTTATCAAACATATGCATAAAAACCCTGATATATCATTCAATAGCTCAAAGATATTACAAAGACCTACAATACAAAGCTGAAGAAAAAGACAAAATACCCTATTGGGCTAGTATCCATAAGGAAAGGAAAGTCTCCAAGGGGTATCATCCAAGCCATGTAAAATAAGGTGATGTGGTCAAAGGATGTCTAGACATACGGGTAGAGTGCGAGACAGGGATGCATGATATTACCTGTGGGTGCCTTTGTAGAAGGCGAGTTGTACCTGTTATGGATGCAATTATTTCTAAGCCCTTTATTGCCTTTATTCTTTTCTTTTATTTATTTTCTTTTTTCTTTTTATTTCAAGGACTAACTAGAGGACACTGCTTTGGCGTGGTGACCAGAGCTGACATTGTTACCCACAAGCACTTTCATAGAGACGATAAGGCTGGCTCGTGATGAGACCCCCTTTCCGTTTTCCATGCAACCAAAGGTCACTGCCCTGACGTGGTGACCAAATAATGGCAATGTCATACTGCTAGGTACCCATGAATGTAATAGGATGGCTCGTGATGAGATCCCCTATCCTCTTGGCTAGGTCTTGTTTAGTTATTTTTCTTAGGGTCCCTCTTGTTTCTTGCTGAGAGGCTTTTTATTGCTTTCTCGGGGATCCCTGGGCAAGGCATCTCTAGGCTACATTTTTATGAATTTTATCTTTTACTAGCTGCTTTTACCTTCTGGGCCTTTAGCCCCTTCTTCCCATGAGATAAGGTGCAACCCCACAAACAGATCATCCTAATGCCTGGACTAGGGGAATGGGACAAATGAGTGGGAGATAAGATGTAAAAGTGACGATATGATGGGAGTGGATGATGGCTCTCATAAATCCCCTTGGTGGCAAACCAAAACCCATGAGTACAGGCTTGCTAGGACACCTTGTCAATGCCCCCAACCATGGTCAAGTGGGTTAATGTAAGATCCAAGAATTTGTTAGAAATAAAAGGAGTAAGATGCACATATCTAAAGGTTATAAGGATCAAAAGTGACACATACCATGATACCTTGACCAATTACCTCATGGAGAAAGAGTATTCTCCGATACAATACCAAGTCGATGGTGATGGATTCTGCTGTTGCTGACAAGAAAAGTATGATGAAAGAATAGAAGGATGGGCCCTCTAGGGCTATGCTCAAGTCAATCCTACTCTCGGTACTCCATGTCTAGGGTCTGTGGGCCTCGAGAAATGATCTCCTAGTTATCCCATGAAATCAGGGATAACAGGGCCCAATCTTCAAAATATGGGAAGTGCTCGCTCGACTCTGTCTAATTGTGGTCGTTTATCTTCCATATCCAATGATATCAACGACGTTGGTTTATTACGGGCTATGAACTAGCATGTCCGCTAATTTCACCTCCACGCTCCGCAATGATTCCCCACCATTGATCTTCGTTCGCAGATCGATGGTTCACAGTGATTGCGGGGCCCAATCTCCACAATATGGGAAGTTCTTGCCCGAATCTGTCTAATCATGGTTGTTTATCTTCCATCTCCAATGATATCAATGGCGTTGGTTGATTGTGGGCGGTGAACTAGCACATCCTCTAATTTCACCTCCACGCTCTGCAATGATTTCCAACCATCAATCTAATCGATCGTCTGATGTTTGATTTGTTATCTCTAGTGGGTCTTTGAGTCATTTTGACGATTGATATAGGTTTTACTCCCAATGAACGATTCACATTCATCTATGTCTCTTGGTGCTCAGGGAGTTCAGGTAATTTTGACTATCGTGAATTTTGACATTCCATATGTTGAACTCCCGAAACTCTGAAACCATTTTGAGCTAGCTCCTTTCGGGCTTAGCACAGGGTTCCTATACCTAGGTCACATGGACCTTCCGATTACTTTTGGGATTTTCACTCTACTCTTAGATGGGTTTTAGTTAAGGCTGTGGGCGCGAGTTCAAGGTCTCTCAGACTACTAGCTTGAAGGAAACGTCGTCCTAGTTCGCAGAACCTTAAGTTCTAAAACTAGGCAGTGTAAACTCATGAGGTTACAGAGACGGTAGCAGTGCCAAGAGGCTTTCTCCGATTCCGAAGCTGTGAGGTATATCCTTGGGGAAAACACCTTTGAGAGTTGAACTGGAGAATACATGAAAATAAGAAGCACAAGTCCTCAAGGAAACCAATGTATATACATAATTTAACCTTTTCAATTTAGAACCATTTACAAATAAGTAAATACATGCATGCAACTATTGATTCCCAATTCAACCCATAAAGTATGGAAACACTTATCAGAACCAGATAATGTGAAGAGACTGCTGGAAAGGGTTCCCGTTTCCACCCAACCATAGGTTCAATCACTGCTAATCAAGGATGATTTTAAGGATGGAAAATTATTTTAAAATGTAGAAACCTTGATGAATATTACTAATCCTTCATATGTCAACTATAAATGTTTGGCGATTTGTTTTTTTAAATATTCAAATTTCTAAGTATTTTATATAGTTTTTATAAAATTTTGGCAATTTTTAAGGTAAAATAATTTTATCCTATAGAATTTGGGCGTATCATTTTTAAAATAGAAAATCTCATTTTTGGAAAAACCATGGAAAATTAGCCCATGAGAAAAATTTAGCCCCTAAAATCATCCCTGCTGCTAATGGATTTAGCACTAGCCACCCCCGAGCTAGACCATGATGCTTTTAGATTGAATATCTTCTTACGACTGAGAAATAGATAGCGACGAAGGTTACTATCCTTCTCCCGTCTTAGTCTCTATTTCCCGTGATCAGAAAAAACTTCTTTCACAATTCTTCCTCGAATCCCAAAGCTTACGCTCTCGTCTCTACACTCTTCAGATATTTCCTCCCTGGCCCCCACACTTTCCTTTCTTTCCTTTCCCAACAAGATCGCATGTGGCCCAAATTCCCAGTTCTTGGTTAGGTATGGAAGCCTTACAGATGGGCGGTCTTCCCCATCCCCTCATTAAATCTTGAGGAGGTCTTCCCACTTATTATCCTAACCTTCATATTTGAATTCCAGGACTAGCCCCTTCCCTCTGTCTACAATCGCATATGACCCCGGGCTATGACTAGATGCCAAGACAACAGGCGCCTGTTTCGGTGCTTCAGAGCTTCAGGATCCAGACGTTTTCAACTTATGACACCACAAATCACCCGAGCTGCCAAATTGGTGAATTTCGAGTATGCCACGAGGATCAATGGTCTTTGTTCTCTATCAATATCAATGATCCATGATTACTTCGGGCCTCTGAGCTTCGACGAATTCCAAAATAACTATCCTCAAGTCTTCCAGAGTGCCAAGTTTCTAGATTGCGCGATCTTACGCCACACATCTGCAGAAAATCAATGGTTATGATTTACTTCCGGATTTCGCGCTTCGACGAATTCCAAAGTACTCACAAACACAAACCTCCAACGTGAAATTATTCTGGAATGTTGGATCTTATGACATGCACCCTCCTCTATTCAACGTTCATGATGGACTCCAACGTTTCGGCCTTCAAGAGTTCTCCATCCATGCGACCGCACTTTATATGAAGTGGTTATCCTTTGAAATGAAGGATTTTTTGACACCTGTCCTCTGCTGATGGATGGCTCCGATGAACTTCGACACTCCGACCTTTGGGAGTTCTTTCTCTAACCAACTCTTCTTTTCTCCTTGAGTCACTTTTCTGCGAAGTGGAATATCTTTCTCCATGCGTCCTTTTCCAATGAATGACTATGATGACTTTGGGAATCCGACTTTCATGAATCCTTGTGCCTTCACACTTCAATTTTCCTAGAGTCGGTCAACACCGGGCTGACCACAGCCTTGATCTGACGGTGTGAGGGTATCCATGTAAACCCATAGATCTATGGCTCATAACTTCGGCTCAAGGGTCCCTTTGGTCCCATTATTGGGCCACTCCGAGAGGGATACCTGGAAACCTTGTCACTTGACACATGGACTCCCACATGATCTCGACGTTAATAATCACATCCCCAATATCAAACGGTAGTGAGGCATCCTGAAGGATCCTTATATCCACGGTCCATAGTGATTGCGGGGCCCCAACATTCTCGCTCTTTATCCAAGGGCTCAATCTCCGCAATCAGAAAAGTACTCGCCCAACTTGGTCTAATCGTGGTCGTTGATCGTCCATCCCAATGAGATCAACGTCGTTGGTTAATTTTAGGCCGTGAACGAGCACGTTCGCTAATTTCATCTCTGCACTCCACAATGATTCCCCACCATCGATCTTCATTCACAGATCAATGGTTCACAGTGATTGCGGGGCGCAATCTTCAAAATATGGGAAGTGCTCGATTGACTCTGTCTAATCCTGGTTGTTTATCTTCCATCTCCAACAAGATCAATGACATTGTTTGATTGCAGGCTATGAACTAGAACGTCTGCTAATTTCACCTCCACGCTCCACAATGATTCCCCACCATCGATCTTCGTTTGCAGATCGATGGTTCATAGCGATTGCGGGGCCCAATCTCCACAAGATGGGAAGTGCTTTCCCTACTCTGTCTAATCCTAGTCGTTGATATTCCATCTCCAATGATATCAATGATGTTGGTTTATTGTGGTATGTGAACTAACACGTCCTCTAATTTTACCTCCGCGCTCCACAATGATTTCCAACCATCGATCTAATTGAGCGTCTGGTGTTTGATTTGTTAACTCTAGTGGGTCTTTGAGTCATTTTGACGACTAAGATAGGTTTTCATCCCAATGAATGATTCACATTCATCTATGTCTTTTGTTACTCAGTGAGTTCGGGTAATTTTGACTATCGTGAAGTTTGACATTCCAGATGTCGAACTCCCGAAACTCCGAAACCATTTTGAGCTAGCTCCTTTCAGCCTTAGCACAGGGTTCCTAGACCTAGGTCACATGGACCTTCAGATGACTCTCGATATTTTCACTCTACTCTTAGATGGGTTTTAGTTAAGGTTGTGGGCACGAGTTCAAGGTCTCTCAGACTACTAGCTTGAAGGAAACATCATCCTAGTTCACAAAACCTTAAGTTATGAAACTAGGCGGTGTAAACTCGTGAGGTTACCGAGATAGTAGTAGTGCCAAGAGGCTTGCTCCGATTTCGGAGCTGTGAGGTATGTCCCTAGGGAAAACACCTTCGAGAGTTAAACTGGAGCATACATGAAAAGCAGAAGCACAAGTCCTCAAGGAAACCAACGTATATACATAATTTAACCTTTTCAATGTAGAACCATTTACAAATAAGTAAATAAATGCATGCAACTATTGATTCCCAATTCAATGCATAAAGTATGGAAACACTTATCAGAACCAGATAACCTTTCCACCCAACCATATGCCCGTTTCCACCCAACCATATGCTTAGTCACTCCTAACAGATTTACCACTAGCCACCCCCGAGCTAGACCACGATGCTTTTAGATTGAATATATTCATCCGACTGAGAAATAGATAGGGACGAAGGTTACTATCCTTCTCCCGTGTTAGTCTCTATTTCTCGTGATCATAACACACTCCTTTCACAATTCTTTCTCGAATCCCAGACCTTTCTCTCTCGTCTCTACACTCTTCGCAGATTTCCTCCTTGACCCCCATGCTTTCCTTTCTTTCCTTTCCCAAAAAGATTGCGTGTGGCCCAAATTCCCAGTTCATGGTTAGGTATGGAAGCCTTACAGATGGGCGGTCTTCCGCATCCCCTCGTTAACTCTTGAGGAGGTCTTCCCACTTACTATCTTGAATTAAATTCATTCCTGGGTCAGAGGGTTGTTCTGATCCCGAGCAATTAAATCCAACAAAGTACTCGTTTGGTGGAGGTTAACGAAACCATTCATGGTCCCCTCCACCATCTTTCCATAGCATTCATGGTCTCTCTTAGCACATCTCCTTTCCAACAATCATGCAACACGTATCCATTTTCTATTAAAATAATAGAATTTACATTCATTGACCTTTCATACAAAGGTCCATCAAATCAAACATTCACACCTTTGAGTTTTCCATAGTTCCTTGGCCAATATAGTTATATTTACAAACTGGGGGAAACAAGGTGTTACAATTCCCTCCCCCTTAAAGGAACATCATCCTCGATGTTCTCTCTATCAACATGATATGTATATACAGGTGTAAACAAAATCGGATATGCCTGTCTCATGGAATCCTTCATTTCCCACGTAGCCTCATCTGGGCCAAATTGTTTCCATTGCACCTTGACTTGTGCAATGGTTTGGTTTTTGAGTGAGGTTTCCTTCCTGTCTAGTATGCATTGAGATTCTGGCAAGAATTCTCCCTCTGGCTCCACCTAGATCATAGACTGATAAATTATATGATTAGGATCATGTACATATTTCTTCAATAATGAAACATGAAAAACTTTATGTTCCTTTATTGTGGGAGGGAGTGATAGCCTATAGGCTACAGGTCCCACTCGATCTAAGACTTAAAAGGCTCCACAATACTGAGGTTCCTGTTGGGTCACATATTTGTCCATATTTTCATCATTTGTAGACATCCATTCCATCCCTTCTCCGTCCTATTATCGTTCATTTATCATTCCATTTGCCATACATTTGCTACAACTTCTCATAAAATGACATATTATTCCTTCTATGCTTTAGTGGTTAATAATGATTATTCTTCCTTCATTTTTAATGAATTAAAGACTATTATGCATGATTTTTCTGATGATGGTTTGATGAGTGATTTTATGTATCAATAGTTGCAACAGTGAAGGTTCCAACCTCCAAATGACACATGTGAGTTCCATCTCGTGGTTAATCATTTTCAGTGAAAAGCATGGCAGATAAGGAGACATGAATTTGCGTGGAATATTGTGAGCATATGAGGATGAATATTGAAAATCTGAGACATGGGTTTTGTTCAGAATGGGCCCAATTGAATTCATCATTGGTCGTTTTCCAATTGGAGCTATGGTTTGAGAGAAATCGTTGGTTATTTAAAAGGGTATTTTTCAGATTTACAGTTGCGGCCCGTTCTCTAAACTTAGAAATTTGTTTGAGAAACCCAAGGATTTGGGGATTTGATTTGTATAAATAAGACCTCTTCAATCAAGAGAGGGGAACTCATGAAATTATATAGAATTTATTTGTAAGAAAGAGCTGAACTTATGTAATTTTTGAGTTTTCTTCAATAATACAAAGGAGTTGATGGATCTGCAATTATGTGCAACTTTCTCTTAATCTTGTAAGTCTTTTGGCCAYGCATGCTAGGTGAGGCAGGGCCCCCTCAATCTGGTATGTGTTGGTCTTATTCATTTACTTGTATTTTTCTTTTCATTGTCTTAATTTATCTTGGTTTATGATTAGTTGATCACTGTTTACAGTTATGTGTTGTTTATTAGATTACTCTTACAGTAAGATTCAATTCATGTTGCGGTTACTTCATTTTGTTAATAATCCTTTAATTTATGTAAGAGTGTGGTAGTGGTTTTATTTAAGCTTAGTGTATTTTCAAGCAAGAGTAGATTTGATTGATTTTAAGTTATGTGTTTTATTTTATTAAATAGATAATAGTGTTAGTTGGAATTTGCTTCTTGCATATATTGTGCATGGTAACTTTGAAATAAAAGACTTCCTCAGGTTGACAATTGAATAGTTGGGAAAATACTACAATGCAATTAATTTAAACATTAGTTCAGCCCAATGTAGTGACTGTTGTCCCTTTGAGTGTAGTTGTTGTTCATTTGAAAGGAACAACTGCCGTTCCTTTCGCGCGATTGTTGTTCCTTTGAGTGTAGTTGTTGTTCATTTGAAAGGAACAACTGTCGTTCCTTTCGTGTGACTGTTGTTCCTTTGAGTGTAGTTGTTGTTCATTTGAAAGGAACAGCTGTCGTTCCTTTCATGCGGCTGTTGTTCCTTTGAGTGTAGTTGTTGTTCATTTGAAAGGAACAACTATCGTTCCTTTCACGCGATTGTTGTTCCTTTGAGGGTAGTTGTTATTCATTTGAAAGGAACATCTGTCGTTCCCTTTACGATTGTTGTTCCTTTATAGGTGTTGCATCTCTGGACGTTGGGTATTGAAAACGGAAGGTAAGAACCTATGTGGGCAACAAGTAAAATTCTTGTGCCAACTCCTACCTTTGGCAGATGCATAGAGGTTGATTTTAGGACATATTTAAAGCCCAACATTTTGGCGTTGTTGCCAGGGAAGTTATCAAGGGTACACAAGTCCAATTGACATTGTGTTTTTAGTTGCATGTTCTTGACTTCGAGGTGAAGGGTCAAGGTATGTAGGTTTCTTGATTGTTTCTTTCTTTGCATTTACCTTTTAGTTTTTGATCCTAAATCTTATCATTTCTCTTAGTGGTGATGTAAGCACCACCCATCCTACTCACAAGTTGATAGGAACATTTGAAGAAGGAGCCTTGAGATATCACATGAAGAATCCAACAAAAATATGGCAGGTAAGAAGGAGACAAAAGTTTTTACCTTTGAATTCCCCATCAGAGATCCTGAAGGAGTGGTACAAATGAAAATCATACCCCCATCCGATCTACCAAATTTTCACGGTTTGGAAAATGAAGACCCTGATGCATTCTTATTTCAATTTGAAGTACTTTGTAGAGGTTATGGTTATTTTACTAATGATCAAAAGTTGAATGTTTTTCCTTTTACTCTAAAAGGAACATCCCTCCGATGGTTCATGAGCCTCGGTGGTAATTCTATACAAACTTAGGAAGACATGAAATATGTATTCTTGCAAAGGTACCAAGATTATTGCAGGGTCAATGACGATATCTTTGGAATGAAACAAGGAGAGGAAGAGAGTTTGGAGGAATATGTGGATCACTTTCAATACAACCTTCAAAGATCTAAACAAAAACAGTTGGGAAAAGAGACCCTGAAAATACTCCTACTCAAAGGAATCCATGATGAATATTTAGAAATCTTAAATTTGATGGGAACATGTGATGTATTTTAGTTACCATATGATGATATTTGTGAGTTATGTAGAAGGTATTCAAGAGGGAACTTCAAGATTGGTAAGAATTCTACTGAGCCTTCTTCTCAATATTTTAAATCTGTTGCAAAAACAAGAGTTATAGGAGATGAAATCATTAATTCAATTGAAAATTTTAAAGTTGATATCATTAGCTCATTAAATTCACAGTTGGATATTTTGAAGGATAAGAAGAAATGGGAGGAACCTGAAGAAACAATTTGTCCTCGGTGCCAGAAGAAACATATTGCAATGGATTGGCCTTTGGATAGTCTCATAATTTGTGGCATATGTGACTTGAATCATTCAACGGATCGTTGCCCCTCCTTACCTAAGATAAAAGGAATATATCAAAGAGATCGAGGAGTTGTAGCAATTTCACCACAACAACCATGGCCTACATGTATGATTCAAAACTCTGTCCCTCCATTTCCTTACTCTCACAAGCAATCATTAAATACTCATACACCATGGCAACTGTGGAAACCCCAATCTCAGTCCTACCTACCTTGTCCACAAGGTTGGCATGGCCCATATTATGATCCCATGACTACTTTCCATCATGTTGTGGCAACCACCAATCCTCCATACTTTCCACAATCTCTTCAACAACATCCTATTTTCCCATTAAGGTCATCCACACAAACCGATCAACTATACTTTCCATACTTAACTTTTCATCAAGCTCCTCCATGCCCTACACAACTTCCTGTTCAACCCACCTCGCACCCTAACCATAATAAAGTAGTATAGTATACTTATAGTACTGACCTGCACAGCTTTCCTACATTTACCACTTATCCTGCCTCACCTACACCATTGCAACAAATCCATATGAGGTCTGGGCAGGTTGTAAGTCCAAGAATTGAAAATGAAGTTTCTTATCATCATCAACAAACCGACAAAATCAACAAATCTGATGAAAAATAGACATTGGAACTGAAAAGTGAAGCATCTTCTACATCATGGTCATTGGATATGAATCTCTTCTGCATTCAAGAAGATCAGTTTTCTAAAGAGATTCATGGTGTAACATCTATAGGAAATCAAGGGAACAAGGACTGTATTGAATCTTGGTTTCAATCTGTCACCAATCCGCAGCTTCATGTTATACTTCAGCAATTCTTGGCACTATCATTTCAAGGGAAGTTGGTCTTTCATATCCTGGTATTCATAAAGTTATATTTTTCAGTTGTGGGTATGAACATATTTGAGACTTTGTTACGTAAGTGGCTTCATTGGAAGTATTCTTATACTTGAGTTAATTCACTTTTCAAGTAAAGTAGGGTAGGGTAATGAATGAATTTTCAACAAATGCTTAATGGAATTGATTAGTTAAGTTCTAAGAATTAGTAGCCTAGTTTAGAAATAAAAATGAGACACCTTCAACAGATCATCATTCGATCTCTTGTAGCCTTGATCTCATGGACTTTCTTTCAAAAATCATCATTTTTTTAAGCTTTAGCATTTCCTGCAACACGCTGTGTAAGTCAATCTAGGTACTCAGTGCTTGAAATTTTTGGTATGGGCATGTATTCCATTGAAATTTGTATCATTAAAAACATTCGCAGCTATTATGGTCACTTTTTGGGGAGCCATATTTCATTTATTGGATTTTTGTGGCATTTTGGCTTGAAATTTTTACTAAAACACAGTTGGGACAGTTCGTTTCTGGGAGACCAAATGGATTTATTTTCAAAAACTATTTATCTCCCAAGTATCCCTTTGAATATAGTTTCCAAACCAATTTGAATTTTTGATATTGGACATCAAACTAAAAAGTTATGGTCAAAATACCAACAGGATGTCAAGCAGACAACTTAGGAACAGAGATGGGACAGTGAATTTTTGGATGCCTTACTGGATAGATCTTGAAAAAAAATTTCATTGGTATATTCCCCTATGAGTCTAGTTTACAACACAATTTGAATCACTCAATTCCGATATCATATGAGGAAGTTATGACCAAAACACTGGTTGCTTGTCATAAATCTGCACTTTGAAAAATCTGTCTTCCTAGATGTTCATTGGTAAATTTGAGTCATGAATTCCTCTTGTCATTAAAACCTGTTTCTATTGGAGATACCTATACGAATAGAATTCCATATCCAATCGAAATCACATCAATCCATCATCAAACGAAAAAGGTATGCCTAAAACCGTGACTATTGGTCTAGCCCGAAATTCGAAAAACACCTTGTCATGCAGGGTGTTACTGAACATATTTGGCATATCATCACATGGAATTTTCAAAACTTGTTTCTAATGGAAACAAACCTCCAAATGTACTTTTATTTGGATTTGGAATCACTCAAATTGGACGAGAAACAAAGAAGTTATGATCGAAATATTGTTGAGTAGTATATGTTGGCCAACTCTCCTGAACAGGTATAAAATGAATTTTGTTTCATTTATTTTCTTTGGATTTGTTTTATAAGTAACTACATGTTTTTTTTGCGTATGTCTTGGATGAAGAGAGCCCTTACACCTCTCTTCTCCATGATCTCATGTTTTATTGCAGGTAAGTGCTTATGTTTTGCAGGTCCTTGGAAAATCAAAGAAGGTTAATACATGCATGAGTGATTCTTGAAAAAATTTTTCTCAAATTTTCAAATGGATTGAGCACACAACAAATGGAGAGATTGATGTGAAAACCATACAAAGACCAATGTTTCATAAGTCAAGTTTCATTGCTACATTAACCATGCCAAGAATCCTTCTAAGAAGACATTATGCTCATCATGCTCATTCACCAACACTGTGATATGCCTATACATTTTTTTTTTCCCTTTACCATTCCATCCATTCCATTACCTTCTGCTCCATTTCATCACTTCCATACTTTCCACTCCAATCATTGCTAACCCATGAATAAAGTCACTTATCTCCCCTACCACTTGCTAATGAAAATATTTCATCTTCAGTTCTTCAAATCATTTTGTCTCTGCTCACGTTGGATGATGTGGGATTCCTTAAGGCCCTCCTTCTAACAAATCTCATCCCATAGAATCCAACACATCATCTGGGATTGAGGTTAGAGTTTCATAGTTCCCTAGGATCTGCATACATCAATGGTAGATCTCATTGTTGTTAATCATGGGGATTCATCAATGCCTCTTGATTGACAAATCTTGCAGGTGACTCGACTCCAACTAATCCATTCATACCTGTCAAGACGCACTAAGGTACTTTATAGCTCACTGTCATCAAAGGTGATTTTCTTCATGTTGGTTGATGACATACATTAATGGCTGGTAATCCAACAATTTCTTTCCATGCTCGACTTCAACACTTTCATTCGCATGGTAATAATTGTACCTCGGTTTTGTAGCAGTTGAAGATTATGTGATCTAATGGTTTCAACAGTGATTTGCAGCATCATTTGTTTCAGTAGTTCTACAGTCCCTTTCCATTTTCATTTCAACATTTGATTTTCAGAATAAGAGAAGGAGATTTATGTTTTTGTAGCAGAATTCTTCATCATCATTTGTTTCAGCAATAGTAGTCTTACATGCAGCCATCACAACATCATTTCAAATCAGATTCAACCTCATTCTATTTTAGCTCTCATACACATCTGTCTTGGCATCAGTTTGGCTTACATCAACTTCAACAGACATCATTCCTTCCATGCCAATCAAATCTTTCATGGAGGTAAAACTTGAGGTAAAATAGCATGAGTTTTTGATTTATTAAAGATTTAGGAAAATGTCATGAAGAACCACTAAGTATTTCTATTCTCCATTTTCATATCATAACTCATMTATTACCTCTCTTATCCATCCATTACCATATCAACCTTCACCTCATGCACTCCCAACACCCAAGTCAAGTCCTTCCCTACATCTCCTAACATCCAAGCATGAGCAATTGATTTGTTGCTGCCACATAAGAACCAGAATAGAGAAAGGAAGAAGATCATGATGTCCATTTTCATACAAGCACACTAAAATTCATAGGTATGGTTTCTTTGGTTCATTTCCATGATGTATTCATTCATCTCATGGGTTTCCAATTATCTTTTCCAACCTTTTGACTCATGGTTCTCCTACATATTGCACATCTTCGAAAAGTTGTTGTTATGGATTCATGAAAGGATACAACATATGTGTTATATGGATTTGAGTCATACATGTTATATGGATTTGATAGGCTACGAAATTAATGGATGTCCCAAGAATGATTATGATGCTAACCCTTTCATTAATGCCTAGCCCTCCCATATGAACATTGTGTTTGTTTTTCTCGCTTGCCGATATACATCATTGTTTAAAAATGGGTTATGTGCTCATAAGATTTACCATGGGAGCATGATAATGGTTCTCTTGGGTGGTAGTATGATGATTTTGTGGCAGCCTCTGTTGCCATTATGAAAACACATGTGTAGTTGTCTACAAAAATTCTAATGGAAGGAAGTAGTTATTAAAAGGCAATTGAAACAATGTCTCCACCCAAAATTTAAAAAGTAATTTTTGTAGTGGCTTGTTTCAGAGGCACCTTTCCCACAGTTATTGCAAGCAACAAAAGAAGCCTATGCTTCCATACAACAAGGAAAAAAAATCAATTTGATTCATTATCTTTGGCATGCAACAACAATCATTAGTTTCCGCCCATGGTTTCATATTCAACCATCTATTCTCAGCATCATAAGTTTATTGTTGAAATCTTAGAAAGTGAAGGTATATCCAAGGAAAATTCAGATCTCCATTGTGTACTCATATTTTGGCATGCTAATACAGTCTAGCATGAAATCTATGGCAAAAAATTGGGTCACCATTGGTACATGTGGCAACAAATTTACCTAGGTGTTGGGAAAACTTATTGGAATTTCCAGATTTTGTCATTGGTTGGCTACATTTTTTTTTTATGAGTTATCTCCATTACATGAAGAATGGACCAGCTACCATGCATTTCCAAGAATCTATTTGAAGAAGGAAGTTGACTATCCACAAGAACCTACAGTAAAAGACACCATTGTAGAAGCCATTTTCTTTTAAACACATGGGTAGAAATACATAGGTATGTGGTTCATTTTCTTCGTTCATGATACACTAATTGATTCACAAATTCTGAGCACTTCATAATGATGGTAAAACATTTGTTCCATACAGTCTTAATGTTATGAATTTTCATCGAAAAAAATTCTTGTTATCAATGATGAAAACTTGTGAGGTAACCTACAAACAAAGCAAGTTGTTTTGAGATCTGGAATCCCATGATTACAGGGATGGAATCCCCATAAGTGAAACTGAGATTATTGGAGGGTATATCATATGGTATGTGGATTGTCAAATACATATGGTTAAGCATTTGATGGTAAACTCATGACATGGCCATCTCAATCACATTCTGAGATAACATTTGATGGATTTCCAAGATTGGAGGATTGGTATTCAAGCATTGATAAGGTATTTATAACCAACAGTAAAAGATATCCTGTACTAATCATTTTGCAGCAAGCTCATGACCAGATTCAAGGTTTGCAGATTGTTTTCCCATTAAAAATGTTTCCTTAAAGTACAAACAAAACTTATTGAGGGAATTTGATGGTGATTGTGTTATATACATAAGCAAGGGGTACTTAGAGATGATTGTCTTCTTATGCATTTTCTGCAAAGGATCTCTTTTGAGATTATGTTTAAGTTTGATTTCATAATGCAACATGAGGACATGCTATACAATCAGTGTGGGGTGGTTACCATGCATGATGGTTTGTTCTCTCATTTTCCATTCATATTTATTTTTCTCATGCATGTTATTTTCTACAAAAGTGCAGAAATTGATTTGGGCATATCTTTCAAATGACGATCTGGGTTGTCATGATTTTTGGTATGATGAAGCATGGGATTAATATGCATACAAAATTCACTTTGTACTTTGAAAAAAATGTGGTGTTGTCAGAACTGTTTCAGGAGAGTTTCAATTACAAGGAGTTTCAACAAGAGGATATCTTGGGATTTGTGCATTGGATTGTTATGATTTTTGGCAAGAATGTGCATTAAATTGTGACATATAAAACTATCAAAATACCTTCATCTGCTTTGTGCTTTGCATGAAAATCCATTGTATCAACAACATTCAAATGAGTCCTTAACAACTTGGTTAATGTAATGTATTGAGTTGCATGAGGACATGCAACATTTTCAGTGTGGGGCAGATGTT
>JZKD02S1637313.1:857035-876400 GCA_000966675.3 Picea glauca
TGTCCCTTTCCCATAAATCTATTCTCACTTTATTGTGTAATTCCTTGATCATACACATAAGTTGACAGTTGAATATATTTTTCTATCTTCACTTTGGTTGGTTTGTGTTGTCTTGTTCTTGATGTCACGAGAGCACCGGAGTGAAGTGGGAGCAACACAGACCCTAGGAAGTGATACTAAGGTATGTTAATTGTTCCTTCCTACTAGCTAATTCAATGGTCAAAACTTAGGGAAAGAGTCATGTCCTGCTTTGTTTTGTTCTAGATCTAGGTGGATCTAGGGAGATCTGTTAGTGTCTGCACCTACCGATTAGTCCGATAAAAAAATTGGCGAATCCACTGGGGAGGAATTCCCATTTTCTTTGTGGCTTTTGGTGTTTTTCCATGGCCATTTGCTCTTGTCTTACTTTTCTCCTTTCATATCAATCTCCGAGTCTTCAGGATACCCTGATAGACCCTCTGGGTCCAAAGGCCTCTTCAAATTTTGTTTCATTTTCCAAAAATTTGACTAGTTTCAGACATTCTCACACTGCACTCCACAATAGCCTGTGAGAATCTATAGAGTTCTCACTCTACCTTTAGGTTCAGTGCGAGGTTCTCGCACTCTGCTCAAGGGTCACCTGTGAGAATCACTAATTCTTGCACTGTGTAATATTGCCAGCCTGTGAACTCATTTTTTCAAACTTTTGGATTTGAGTTTTGGCATCTTCAATTGCCCAGATCGGTCTAAGTGCCTCATAAGAGTTTCTTGGACCATTGATTGGTGTCTTTCTTGTCTTCATTTTCGTGCATGAACAGTCTTAGGATTTCAAAGGCTCTTCTTGTCACTTTTGTCTTGAATTTCATTTCTTGACTTTTCTTGGCATACCCATACTCTCTGATTTCAGAATCTGAGTGTGCTTGATTGGTTAAGGACCCGCGATCGGTTGAAAGTTGAGTTTCTTGGTATTTATCATTTTTTTACTGTTTGAAAGATCACTTTCCTTATGCGATTGAAAAGACTAGATTGGTTTGCTTGTTATTTTTGTTTTCATTGAAAGAGTGGATTGGGTTTTTATCATTGCTTGTTCATTGGTTTTTGATTTTTTGCACTCTCACTATCATGGTGTGGGTCCTTTTTTAAAAGTGAACAAAGTTTTTCTTTCAAAAATCATTTTCTTCTTCGAAAACATTGAAAATCAATTGTTGAAATCATTGAAAAAGAGGCAATAGAGAATTGTTACTGATGAGTGATTTGTTGCATTTTCATTTTAAAGGAAATTTTGTATTGTAGTTCGAGGTTGATCTGGAAAATTTTCTCTTTCCCTCCCATGCATAGGATTCATTGAACAAAAAGTGATATATTTCATTCTCATCCATGCATCATTTGGTTAGAGTCTTATACAACATCAGTTTCATCTTCGTTTCCTTTGAGTAAACAACAACTCTTAATAACATTGCGCAATCATAAAATTTAACTAGTAACTCTTTTCTAGGGCTCTATTACACCAACATTTAGCTAGGCTAGCGCTTTGGAGTAGGAAGAGAGATACACTCTCCAAAAGAACAAAACACACAATAACATCTTGTGTTAGGGAGTGTTAAATTCCATTTGCAACATCCTGTCCTGGGAAGCCCTTCTCACACAAGGGTCAAACACGAGGCCGCATTGCTATTGACAGAGTTACTCACCCTTCTTTGTTGATATCATTGTAGAGATTGCACATATTACAGGGATCACTCGGAGGTATACCCACAATGATGAGTGGAAGCATTTTGAGTTGATTTCAGGCTAGATACCCTGCCCTTGCGTGTGGATCATACTGTCGACTGTCCCCCCAGGATTTATTGTTATTGGTGGTGACCTTAGTGGCCTATATTTCTAGGTTCTTACATGAGGTGAATGTGAAGGGGAAAGTCTTCACGGTACCTAGAATTGACGTTGACCAAACTCACTCGGGCTCCTTGGAGGGTATACCCACGATTATGTGTGGGAGCTTGCACCAGGGTGTAAGTCCATTAAGTAGGTCGTCAGCATAAATTTTCCACCCTAGCCCAGCCCCTTCTCGTCTTGTTGTTGCGATGTTGGATTTCATCACCAACTAGTGGCTTCGGAATTAGAAGGTCTTGTTTGCTTGGTGATTGCTTCCTAGATTTTATTTACTAGAACGTGTTGTTTGTTTCTTGAAGTTGACCATAAGATTTTCTTCGTGAAGTTTGTCACTCATTTACAATAGCTCCTTCACGTCGTTCACGTAGAATGTAGGGTTTATCTCTAGAGCATCTGGAAGGTTCTCAACCGTTGCCTACAAGTACACCTGAGGGCTCTCCTTGGCAAAGTGAAGCCACAGTCATCACCACGCCACAAGTGGAACGAACTGACTCTCTTGAACATTTCTGAATCACCAATACTCGAGAGGACTTTTGACTTTACCCCGATTTTGAGAGACGTTTTATGCGAGCAAACTCTTCCGGAGACTTAATTGTTTTGTATTCTGGATCTCCGACTGGACCTGGGGAACAAGATCCTTTTTGGTCTATGGGCGTTTTTCAACGGGACCTTTTTGGTCCAGGTTCACCTGTGATTTCCGAAATCAACCCACCTGTGATTTCTAAAATCTCTAGTACAGAGACAGTACCATTGACTACCGCTTATCACTTTACCGTCCCTGCTGAAATGGCCCATCTCACAGCTACTTCAAGTGTTCCAACCGGGTTTACTGCGGTTAGTCTTGCTCCTATCAACACACCGTGAACGCCCAACATCACTCAGACACTACCACCTGAATACTATGCATTGAATGCTTCCATTCCTACTCCTGCGCAAACTCCATCTGGGTCTCCTGGTGGTTCTTCTTCTTCTGGGCACTTTCTTCCCGGTTTTGTTCCAACACTCCATCAATTTCCTTTTGGAGGACCTTCTTTGTCTTCTTCTGGAAATCTTAATCCTAGTGGCACTATTCCATCGTTCACTCCAAATTACTAGTTTCCGGTTGGTGGACAATTTCACCAAGGTGGTATGACTCAACCCCCTCTCAGTGGGCAAATTCCTTTTGGAACGCAAGTCCCAATTGGAACACAACCTCCAATTGGAACATTTCCCCCAATTGGAACACCACCTTCGATGGGAGGACCAACCCCACCTTATGGGAAAAACATACCTCCGTCCTTGGCCCAGTATTGGAGTCATTTGATACAAAATCCTCCTCAAATGATTAGGGGGCAGCAGTTTCCAACTGCGTCCGTAAAACCCCCTAGTATGGGCCAACCATATCGTGGTTCGTTCAATCCCATTTGGGGGGCAAATGCTCAAACTCAAGCCCCTGTTCTAGGGTATACTCCTATGAGCTACTATCCTCTCCAACCACAACCGACTTTTCCTGGGTCTTCACATTATATGCAGACTGCTTATGGTCCTACTGGTTTGCCAACAGGGCTTCCTCCCTAAAGCCACCAGTACCCGCAGGTGAATCAACAGCTACCCTTTCTAGCCACTTTGGATCTTCCGGATTTGTCAAGGATTTTAAATGATCCTATTCGTCACTCTCCCCAATGGCCTGTTATCCCCGCCAAGCTTCCATCGGACATTCCTAAATTCAATGGAAAAGTGGGAGAGGACCCAAACAATCACGTTATAAATTTTCACCTATGGTTCTCATCCAATTCATTGATGGATGACTCTATTCATTTATGTCTTTTTCAACGAACCCTCATAGGTTCTGCTGCGAAGTGGTATATCGAATTGCCATGAAGTTTCTTCTCTGACTTCAACACCCTAGCTATGGATTTCCTTATGCATTACCAGTTACCGATCCATTATGACACGGGGACCGAGATTTTGACTTCCTTCAAACAGAACAAAGGCACTCATATATCTGATCACATCCATGAGTGGCGAAGGAAACGACATCTCATTAAACTCGAGCTCCCCGATCAGTTACTAGCCGAGTGGTTCACAAAATCATTTGTGAATGACATCGGTAAGGACATTTCCATGGGGGGCGTAGTCACGGAAGAGCAGGCTATAAGTTGTGCTCAATATCTTAACCTCATTTATTCACAAACGGGAACCCTCTATGATTTACTACCTGACTTACCTCATCCTTCTACTTCCAGCACTTCAACTACTCTCGCTGCCTCGCATGCAACTGACGGTGTGATTGGTACTGCCCAAGCCCAACCACATTCCATGTCAAGCGCAAACCCCAAATCTGGTTCTTCTAATGTTCAAAATGCTCTGTCTCCTGCCCCTCCCACCGGAAAGACTTCAGAGGTAAATGCAGTTCAATCTACCCCTGCCGATAAAAACAAATATAAGAAGGGAAGGGGTAAGAATAAGGAGGGAAAAAATACTCCTCAAGCAAAGCAAACCAAAACTACCCCTGTTGACGATCGGGATAAGCACAAACCACGATACCCTTTTCTTATCTGTGGTGATGATCACTACACGAAGGATTGTCCACGACGTGCCGAGGTCACTAAGTTCCTTCAAGGAGCTCCAAAACCACCTGCACCGGCCGTTTTGTCCCAACCCTTCCCGTCTCAACAACAGGCTTAGTTGGTCATCCATGACCAACCCTCATCTTCTACTACATCATATTTTTTGATGTGTACTGGCGATTCTAAGAAGAGCAATGTTGCACTCACTACTCGGGCCAAATATTATTCTCCCTCTACGAAGAAGGTTGATGATCTACTGCCTTCTTTTCGCACAACCCTTTCCCGTGACTCCACCTACCAATGGTCCTCTTCATATCGAATGACCGAGCCTCGACACAGTTCTGCGACCCCCCCCAAAGGGCGTCGTTCAGAAATTGGCTTTCAATCCTCACACTCATGTTGCCCAGAACTACAACATTGTTGAAGATTTGGCTCAAGCACCTTCTGCGATGTCAGCCCTCGAAGTCCTTCAGAATTGTCCCGCACAACGGAAGGCACTCTTGAAAGCTATCTGTGGAATCGATTCGACAGATATGAATTTGATAATCTTTGACTTGGAAGATCACATTCCAAGGTTACCCCCTCAACTTGCATTCCATATCCAAGTGGTTGTCTCTGACAAAAACATTTGTCGCACCGTTATCAATGAGGGTTCCTCGACATGTGTTACGTCTCTTGCTTGTTGGAGAGCCATTGGCTCTCCTTCTTTGAATGAATCCCAGAACGCTCTTAAAGCCTTCAATGGCTTCGTTTTTAAGCCATACAATGTTCTTCCTTCATTGCCCATCACGTTAGAAGGTAAAACGGTCCAAGTTGAAGTGGAAGTCTTTGACGCTCCCCTTGATTATAATATTTTGCTTGGCCGCAGCTGGATCGTTTCCATGTGCATAGTTGTGTCAACCCTTTTCCATGTAGTACGTTTCCCTCATCAAGGAAAGGTTGTCACCGTTGATCAACTAGCCTTCTTCAATTATGATACCCGTACTGGCAACGTACCGTTTATTGCTAAAACCCCACCGAATTATGAGAACGTCGGTGTAGGCCTTTTAAAATACTCTTCGTTAATGGGTACTTTCCCCATTCCATCGCCTGATGTTCCACGCTCATTTGTTGCTTCTATCAACATGATCTCCACTTTGCCTCATGAACTTCCTGCATCTGACGACCCCTGGATAGTACCTGACCCTTGAGATCATCTTCGTTTCGGCGACGCAATGCCGTTAATTCTGGTTGAATCCACCTATCAGGCCATTCAATCGGCAACACCTTCTTCCCCCTCTCTTGGTGAGTTGTCTCCCAATCCTTTTCGTGTCATTTTTCCCACTGACGAGATGATCATGTCTGTCATGGAGGACACCCCTTGGGAGGATGGACATCATCGTTCCATCCTCTTTCTGGAGCAGCATACCATTGAAAACTACCAACGGATTTCGACTCCGTCGACCATTGTTTTCATTTCCACTATTCCCGAGTCTACACATGATGTGTTTTCCGACGAGAACTTAAGCAATATCTCGCCCACTATTCCCCTTGACGTATCCATCAAACTTGGGATTGTCGAAAATGTCCACATTGGAGCTTCATGTTCTTCTAACAAAATTGTCACCTACACATCCCTATTCAAAGCGTTTTGTGACATCTTCGCCTGGAGCTACGAAGAAATGCTGGGTATCGACCCTGAGATTGTGATACATGAGATAAAGACATACCCCGACGTTAAACCCGTCCGACAACGCCTTCGTCCAGTTAACCCACGTAAATCGGCTGCTATCAAGATCGAAGTCGAGAAACTTCTGAAAGCCGACTTTATTTATCCGGTGGCTCTCAAAGACTGGGTTTCCAATCTTGTCCCGATTGACAAGAAACAAGGCACCATTCATGTATGCGTTGATTATAGGGATATCAAAAAATCTTGTCCCAAAGACAACTTTCCTACCCCCTTCATCGATCAGATTGTCGACGATTGTGCCGGAAGTGAAATCTTCTCTCTCATAGATGGTTTCTCTAGGTATACTCAAATCAAAATTGTTCCCGAGGATCAACATAAGACTGCTTTTATTTGTCCTTGGGGTACTTTTGCCTATCGGAAACTTCCTTTCGGTCTCAAGAACGGTGGCACAACTTTTCAACGCACTATGTCTTATGATTTCCATGATATCAAGCACATCATTCAACCATATTTGGACAATTTATCTGCTCATTCAATGCGCCGAGTCGATCACCCAACCCACCTCCGAGCCATTTTCGTTCAATGTCGATTCTATCATATACGTTTGAATCCTCATAAGTGCATTTTTTGCGTGGAATCCAGCCGTCTTATAGGTTTTATCATTTCGCGTCAAGGGATCTGGGTGCATCCTTTCAAGGTTGAGGTGATCCTTAATCTCCCTCCTCCTTCCACTCTTCGCCAGTTACAAAGTTTGCAGGGGAAAGCAAACTTTCTTCGTCATTTTATCCCAAATTATTCCGAGATAACTCGTGGATTTACGTGGCTATTAAAAAAGGATTCAGAGTTCGTCTGGGATACTATTGCCAACAATGCTTTTGAAGCTTTGAAGTTGTCCCTAACACGAGCTTCACTTCTCTTTCCCCCCGATTACAGTTGCAATTATTTCCTTTACCTTGCTGCCTCGGATTACACCATTGGCATGGTTCTCGTCCAAGAGGATGATGCTAACGACAAACATGTTATTTACTACTTGAGTCGAAGTCTCAAACTGACTGAAATCAAGTATTTACATGTCGAGACACTGGCCTTGGCTTCCATCCAAGCCGTCCAACGCTTCCGACACTATATCCTCTCACGAAAGACTACCGTGGTTTCTCATTGCAACCCTATGCAACACATTCTCACCCGTCAATTGCTAGGGGGAAAATACTCCAAATGGATTGTGATACTCCAGGAGTTTGACTTGGAATTCGAGCGCACCAAGTCTAAGAAGTCCTTAGTCTTTGCTGAGTTGATATGCGACATTCCCCATTCTGCAATGGAAAATGTAGCAGGTGATTCATTACCCGATGAATCTCTTTTCCTTATTAGCACTGATGATCTTTGGTATGGTGATATCATTATATATCTCCAAACCCAGACTTTCCGGGAAACCTTGTCCAGTACTGAACGACGTCGAATACAATATCAAGCTCGTCAATACATTATCCTCGGGGATACTCTTTATCATCGAGGAATTGACTATGTTTTTTTACGTTGTCTAACGTTCGACGAAGCTGAGAAAGCTCTGAATGACTGCCATTCTGGAGCCTGTGGTGCTCATATGTCTGGGTATGCTACTGCCCAGAAGATCTTATGAGCAAGGTATTTTTGGCCTTCATTATTTAACAACTACATCATCGTCGTTCAAAAATGCCATGCCTGCCAGACCTATAATAACAAGATACGGTCACATCCTGCTCCTCTTCACCCTGTGGTCTCAGTTGGTCCCTTTGCGAAATGGGGCATCGATTTCATGACATGTCACCCTCACTCGACCGGGGGGCATGGTTACATTATTGTAGCCGTCGATTACTTTACGAAATGGGCCGAGGTGATGTCGACATTTGACAACACTGGAAAGAACACAACATTGTTCCTTTTTAATCACTTCATAGCTCATTTTGGTGTTCCCCAAGATATCTTCACTGATCACAGTAGCCACTTTAGGAATTTTATGATGTCCGAACTTACTGAAAAGTTGGGTCTTCGCCATGATAACTCAACGCCCTATTACCCACAATCCAATGGCCAAGTCGAAGCGATTAACAAAGTTCTCATAACTATGCTCCAACGAATGATAGGGATTCATAAAACAAGTTGGCACACAATGTTGTTTTCAACATTGTGGGCGTACCGGACATCCTTCAAGTCCGCTACTGGGTTTACACCTTTTCGGTTAGTCTATGGTGTGGAAGCCATTCTCCCGATTGAATGCGAGATACCCTCTTTAAAGCTAGTTGTTGAACTCCTACCCAACACTTCTGCTGAGGAAGAACGTCTATTGTATCTTATGAGATTAGACAAAACTCGACGCGATGCCACCCTGGTCATAGAAGCTTAGAAAAAGCGTTTCAAGGCCCAATACGACAAACATGTCAAGCCTCGCGTTTTCTCTGAAGGTGATATTGTTCTTCTCTATGAACAAGATCGAGATATGTTAGGAGATGGGAAATTCGAAGCCATGTGGCAAGGTCCTTATATCGTTCGACGAGTTTTGGAAAAATGAGCTTATGAGTTAGTAGATTACGATGGTATCCCTTTGAGTGAACCTAGGAATGGGTTGTACTTGAAGAAGTACTATGCATAAAATCATCTGTGCACAAGTACTTGTATCTTTATTGTATCATACTTCTTGTGTGTTACTATAGCTTGCTTTTGTCGTTATTTGGTCTTTTCCCTTATGTGATGTTGTGTTTGATTTCCAGATGTTGGAGTCTTTGCTACCCTATATTGGCTTCGCTGATGGCGCTAGTTGTAGTACTCAGAACCTTGCTTCCACTGCGTGAGCAATTTACGCCCCTACAAACGAACTTGTCTCCTTACGAGGTGTGTGTCTCGGCCGTGCGACCAACAACATTGTAGAGTATAGTGCCGTTATTGAATTATTGGTTGATGCTATCTCACTCGGAATCCGTCATTTGGTTGTGCGACTCGATTCGCAGCTTGTAGTACTATAGTTAAGTAATGTCTATTCTATTTGAAGTCCTACTTTGTTACGGGTGTATTTGTGAATTCACCTCTTGGAACGCTATTTTGATTACATTGAATATCAACATATTCCTAGATGTCTAAATACATTAACAGATGCATTGGCTAACTATGTATTAGATAGACATTTGAATCATTTATAAATCAATCACATCAATGTTCACACAACACATGATAAACCAGTAGAAGTCGTCTGTATATATAATGATCAAAAGAGTTTTTTACAAAAAGTTTTGTCTGAAGACCAAAATGTCAAAATCTGAAGCTCATAGCTTCTACAAAGTGACGTCATGGATGATGTTCACGGTAACACACGACTGCTCGAGCAACCCTACAGAGCAGTCAAATCATGGACCCTGACACTTCTACAGTATGACGTTGATCGCGTCGTGGAACCTCTTCAAGAGGCATGTCTTGAATATCTGCGGTAAGGCCCTCTAGATTTTGTTCCTTCACTTGATAATCCTCGGCATATTGTGTCACTGCCGCTACCTCTCCTCACTGCTGAATGGGAGAAGTACCAGGAGGTCGGTAAGGTCCAACATCTATGTCATCAAAAACAAATTTTGTATTTAGTCTTTGGACGAACATATAAAAAACATTTGAATATGATTAAAATTCACAAAAAAAATTTAAAAAGAAAAAAATGTGTGTACTTCTTACCAAGTTCCCCCCACTAAGCATCCTCTTGCAGTACTAAATCTGGATCTCCTCGAAAATCCAACCCGGCATAAGAATAATCGTCAACCATCAACATCTGTGGTTGAAGCCAGTCAAAAAAGGTATCATCATACTTGATGATCGGTCCAACTACGTGCCGGGCCATGAGCCGACACCATCTCAGCATCCTTGGATCCCTGGGAGCCGATAAATTCCACTCAACCTGTAGTCTCAGTAATGGAACCCTCTCAAGGAAGAAGGACACTAACAAAGATCCATACCCGAATTACTTCAGGTCGCTTCATCTGCATTTGGTCAACTATTTTTTTATACTACGAAGCACAACATCTTCCCAGCTGAAAACCCGAGGTTCAGTACACTCGATGGCATACTGAAAGTATCTCTATAGCGCCATGTGAGGAGAAGAAATCCCAGCCATCCAAGCTATGGTGAATAGGATAGTATGGAGGGTCAAATCTCGTACCCCCCAAATAACTACTTTTCCTTTCTTTCTCTCTACCTCGGGAACACAGTGTAAACGACAACACTCACTCATTTGCAGCCCACCACCTCTACCACCAGTCAGGCTCACATAGTGCCCACACCGTGACAGTCCAGTCAAAAAGTAAATGTCCTCAATATCTAAGGACAGTGTGTGGACCCCCACATGAAATACCTGCTGATCGGGATCCCACATACACACAAGGTACTCTAATAACCTGACTTGGGCCCTCATGCCCGGGATACGAAAGTACTTCAGGAGGCCATAGTTTCTCAAAGAAACAATAGTAGGTGGATGATTTCCGGCAATTGCATTGTCTTATTCGTGCTCCCTTTCGCGCTATTCAAGAACCATTTTGATGGCCAATTATCTACATAAGAAGCACAAAAAGAAGATTAGCAACTTTTTTCATGAATTGATTCTCTTTCATTGAGTAAAACTTAAGAAAATTTTTGTGCTTTGCGGTTCTCGCAGGTGCCCTTTGGGCACAGCGTGAGAACCTCGCAGGCTGTTATGGGCTCACCTGTGAGAATGCCCCATTCTCGCAGGTCCCGTGGAGCCCACCTGTGAGAATGGCAGAGTGCAAGTAGGGCTCATAAAACCAACTCATAAATGGATTTTTAACCAATGAAAATGCAAAGTTAAACCATGAAAGAGTAGAGGACAAAGAGCCTACCTTACTGTCACTGACGGCTCAATGAATGGATGCTCGTAACTCCCGCAATCTGACGCCAAACTTCGAGGGTAAAAGAGGGGTTTTTGAGCTCAAATAGTGGAAAAGTGAAAATGATATGGTAAAAAAAGTTTTTACTCCTTTTTATTTACTTTTACCATGTCATTTGGTTTTTTATGATTATTTATCTATTAAACCCTAATCCCTAATGTCCTTTTGAGTGTAACTTTTGCAGGCATAATGACTTCGACGTTCATATATAGGGATGCAAACATAATTTTCTTTTTCCATCGCATGTTTTGATTGTTTTTTATGGTTTTTGTATAAAACCTCGAGCGTGGTCTTTGTCCGTTCTCATGCTTGAAAATACATGAGAATGCGATTGAGCATACTTATATCACTTTTTCGGGCTCAACAAGGTTATACGAAAAAGGAACCCCCCTGGAGTCCTCTTTAAGCTCTTTTTAGACTCTCTAAACATGAAAAGATAGCCGAGCGACCTTGCTATTTTCATGCTCGATAAAGTATTTGAAGAAAGCGTTTGGTGAGCGATAATTTATCTCTTTTTTGGTCTCATCGGACTATTTTATGAAAAAGGAACTGAGAGAGTTCTCTTTTAAGTGTTTTTCTAGACTCTATAACCATGAAAAACCTTTGAGTTTTCTATCTCTGGACTCGTTAAACAAACATTGACAGACCCGTAATGGGACTGAACCACTCCTTCTTAGGGTTCGTTAAACATACTCCGAAGGACTTATTCGAAGGATAAGCTTATATCAACAAGCATATGTTATCCTTCTCAAGCTTGCATAAAAATAAAGAGGTACTCACCAGAAATGGTGGGGGGAAATTTGGGAAAGGGATATGTTATCATCTTCGTATTGATTGGCAGTAAGTGTCGCTCTTGAACATGACACCCCATATTCATCATTTGAAGCCGGTTTGGGAAATCCATTTTCCTCTCATTCGATTTGCTACAAGGTCATTCCCTGTGTCGTCTTTGAGTCAATGCTGCCAAATCATTGGTCGTGTCGTTCATATGTTCAAGAGAAGTCCATTTGAAACCGCTATTGAGTCGGCCATCTGTAGTTGTCCATTCTCTCCGTGTCAGCCTTCCCTATGTCTGGTTCAATTTGCATAATACTCTGTTTCACCTTCAAAATCTGTTACTCATTTCGTGTCATTGATGGGGGATACATCAAGGCCCTCCTGTGATGATTTTTTTTACGTCGACTTCAACTCATTATCCGGAATCAAGACTTAGAAATTATTTGGTACCTTGGAGCTTGCATGCCTCAATGGCAGGTTTCCTCGCTTTCGACAGTGGGTTTACATCATTGACCCCTGATCGAAAGATTCCATCAGATGTTCGAATTCAACTTATTCATTCACACTCGATGGATTGTACTAGGGTACCTTGGGAGTCATTGACATCAATGGTGATTTCCCTTGCACTTGTTAACGGTTTCATCAATGACCGGTAATCAAGTGGTTTATGCCATGTTCGACTTCAACACATGTAATCACATGGTTAGATTCATACTTTGGGCGACGATATTGAAGACCCTGGATATCATCTCTTTTGTCCAGGTTGCGATGGAGTATGTATAATCTACGACACATAGATCCACTGTGTATATCTCGTGGCTATGTCGTCTCAATTTGAATTTTCTCGCATAGATCCGCAGTGTATTCCTGGTGGCTATGCTATATTTTGACAGCATGGATCCACAGTGTATGATTGGTGGCCATGACCTATGTCTACAATGTCATCCATCTATTATCTAAGTATGGGAATGCCTACCTCAGAATTGGTATATATGATATTCTGCAGATGCTTGGTTGTTTGTAGGTTTCCGATTAGGTGTGCTCCTGGTTTCCAACACACACATGCAGCTTACAAAGTCTTTCAGCTGTCACTGATTCCAACCTCATACTTTGGGGAGAATTCTATTACCCATGATTTTTTTCATCATGATGGTGTATTAATGATGGTGTACTCAGGCTCTTCATAAGAAATTTCTCCTGAGAAAAGTTACTTTCATCTCTTTCCAGAAAACTCATTTTTGAAGAGGGTTCATAGGCTGATAGTATCCCAGGATGCGAGAATGCCTGATTCTCACAGGCTGCCTTAAGTTGGGGTGTGAACTTCTCTCATTGTGTTGAATAGCCAGGGTGCGAACTTGTCCTAAAGCATGGAAAAAGATGAACTCTCGATGTTTCTAGAAGGGAATATTCTAGAAGAATGGGTTGGCATTCGAATGGTTATCCTTGTACTGGATTCCCTGATATTTTGGGATCATTCTTATCCAAGTAACTATCTCATTCTCTCCTATATATTGAGGGAATTCTCATGGAAAAGGTTAAGCAAGATTCATTGGAGAATTGGTGAAAGAATTGTGTGAAGGACTTAGCTTGAACAATAGCTTGGAGACTCTACCAAGTCTATCAAGAGGATTTGATCTTCTTCATGCAAGGATTGAGCAAGTGTGTGTGTTGGAGCCAAGAGCCATCGAAAGGAACATTGTGACATCAAGGCTATCAGGTTGTAATCTTTACTTTCAATTAATATGATACAGTGGTATGTCCCTTTCCCATAAAGCTATTCTCACTTTATTGTGTAATTCCTTGATCATACACATAAGTTGACAGTTGAATATATTTTGCTATCTTCACTTTGGTTGGTTTGTGTTGTCTTGGTCTTGACCTCATGAGAGAAACAGAGCGAAGTGGGAGCAACATAGACCCTAGGAAGCGATACTAAGGTATGTTACTTGTTCCTTCCTACTAGCTAATTCAATGGTCAAAAATTAGGGAAAGAGTCATGTCCTGTCTTGTTTTGTTCTAGATCCAGGTGGATCTAGGGAGATCTGTTAGTGTCCACACCTACCGATTAGTCCGATAGCACATCGGTCTGGCCACCATCTATTGTATCGAAAATTGTTGCAATTGGTTTAACAATAGATCAATGGAACTTCCTTGCACCGAGCCCACAATACTATCGGCATGGGGTCCAAACTTTTTCTTGGCCTCATCGAGAATAGCTCGTGGTACATATGGAAAAATCTCTAGAGCATGTCCGACTGAGAGTAGATCAGTTCAAGATGTTGCGCTCTCATAATCACCTCCTCCTATGAAAATAGTCAAGAAGTTGCTATGTCCTTGGATATGTAGGGCACCAAAGACTTCAAGAACCAATCAAGAAAGAAATAAGGAGGGAATTAGACCTTAATTAATATTTTTCGACGTTTCCACTCTCGGATATGATCAGAGATGTGGTCGGCCTTGTTTGTTCGAAGTTGGCCAACAATTCGGTGCCAACATCGTATCTCATCGATAACTAGAAATGGTTCAAGAAGACCATCGCCAAGTTGTTGAAGTAAGAGTATCTCAAGTAGTCGAGCTCAATATACCATTTCTCTATATCCCCTATAAGAGTGCATTGAAAAAGGTGCAACTAGATAGAGTCGTCTCGCAGTGAGTTTGACGAGCACCATAAATGGAAAGTTGTCACATGATCACCTGGATCCTCGCCAGGCTTGCCTTCAAATTTCATAATATCTGAGGGAAACTTAGTCATCATGGGGGGACAATGTGGATCGTGAAAAATTGGGTTGTTCAATAATCTCGAGAAGTCTGGCAGATGTATCTTTTCCAGAAACAATAGTTTAAGTTTTGTACTATTTACAGGAAAAGAGGGTCCTGGAGTTTGATTGGCACCAGGTTGCCAGGAAATGTTGGATTGTTGGCTAGGGTTATGGTAGAAACCATGGCCTTGAACAACATACAAAAACTCTATCTGTTGGGGTATCATCGACTGAATCCTGTAATTGGATGACATAACTTGTGCGAGGATTTCTCCCTACATTGTGTTCCAAGGATTTTGGAAGGGGATTGCCCGAGCCGATCTGACGGGCATGGGTATGGATCCTTGCCCGAGGTTCCATTGAGCATGGAAGGGGTTTCCCCTGACCATAATCCATTGTGAGGGAACTGATCCCTACCAAGGATTCCAAAGACCCTGTAAGGAGAAAAATCCAGTTGTCTCTCCCTGTGAAGCAATAGTACCCTGCACGGGGTTCTGTTGCCCAAAACCAGGGTTGACCCCAGCCGAAGAAAAAGCGTTGTTCCCAAACATGAAAAACAAAGAGAATGACATATATCCCACTGACATTGTTTAACATGATGGTCCTAAACTACTTGATCCAAATAATCTATACTTAACATTCAGCTTGATTGGTTGTTGGAAAGCACCACCAAGCGTGGGGGACATAGGAGGTATATGACCCCCACCGTAAGGGATAGAATTAAAGGGGACTGAAGCACCCCCGGTTGACCCTTTCATGTGAGCATTTCAGCTCCCTGTCCCTAAACCTATAGTATGTAAGGTGGATTAGGTAAGAACTGAGTTCGAATCAAAGTTAGGCATCCCATATGAGAATGGAGGGCCCGTCAAACTCTGAGTAAATGGAGTTGTGGTTTAAGTCGATAACGATATCGGACCACTACCCGAAGTAGAGGGAGTCGAGACCACTGTGGTTTGGACTAGTGAAGGTGGGAGAGGAGGTAAGATGCCCCCTACGGTAGTAGCCATAATGGGAGTATGAGGACTCCCGGATGAAGTAGCAACATTCGCTTTCATTTTCACTTGTAAGACTAGATGACGCTCATAAGGTGTCACCTTGGGAGGGATAACTTGAATCAATATTGGCACCGACAAGTCAGTAATCTAAGGGTTGGTTGGCCTGATAGCTTCCACCTCAAGGTAAAAAATGGTAGGTTCCTCCAGAGTCCTCGCGGAGAAATCTCGGGCACAGCTTCCTGAAGCCTGGTCGCTTCGAACGACCCTTGTTGGTCAAGTCTTCGCTGTAACGGTGGTGTAGGTGGCTCCAATGTAACCGGTGACAGGCCCTGAAGCCTTTGCGACCGACGGATATGTTGATCTTCCACCTTGTGAAATGATCAACCAACATAGTAAGGATTAACTAGCGTTTGAACACCAAGCACAGGCTAAATGTTTTCCTAAAAGACAAATCAAGTAGTTGACTATCTAGTAGGAAGGATAGTTACGCCAATCAATACTAGAGAAACTAACCAGTGTAAGTGAAACTCGAACACGATGCACCCTAAAGGTATACTCTGTGAAGCAAGATCCAACGTCTACCCCAGGTACCACGGTATACCCAAGCAGTCACCCATGTAAGTCCATAGAATATGGGAAACTAAGTTTCCATCTCGCAGTCAGTCATTAGGTGGGTACATTCGAAAGTCGGGTGGATCACAATGAGCAGGATAACAAGTCTGAACACTATCAAGGATATCGAAAGAAAATGGTCTGGAATACAACGGAGGATATTGAAATGATTCGAGGTCCACGAATCTCCGTAGGAAAATGCAGTCGGTATTACTCCCAATAGAGATCCTCAATATGCATTCCCCACTACGTTCAGTCCGACTTTGGAGGGGTTATCTACGCTGCATTTCCTCACACGATCTCGTGTTTATCCCCCATGTTAGAGGGGAGTCCCAGATAATTTTTACGAAACTAGACTTAAACACTCCCTAAATCAGACTCCAATGTTTTATTTAATGGCCTTGAAGAGTTTCCTCTCCAACCTAATTCAAGGCCCTAAAACCCTAAACTAGTTTGTTGACCCTATAAACAGAAAAAGTCTAGTGTATTTTAGATTAAGCATTCTTTTTAAAGGCTTGATTTACTCATAATATATGGTGGTGAAACTAATGGTGTTATAAGAGACGAAAAGGAGGAGAAAAATAAAGCATTTGAAAGAAAAATTACTTCAAATCTAAAAATAGAGCTTTCTAACTAACTCTTTGTAAACATAAGTTTTCTTAACTAACTTTTCAAGATCTTGTAAAGAAAACCTAAAAATGACTTTTTCTTTACTACAAGCTACTTATGTTTCAATAAATCAAGAAGAACTTGAAAAAAGGACTCTTTTTCCGTTTTGCAAATAACCAACTCTAACTACTTTACCAAACTGAAATGATTTTTTTTTTTTTTTAAATTGCCTTAAAGAGAAAAACTGAAATTAATCTCTTTATTTTTTCAAAACAAGTAAAAGTTATAAAAATAAAACTGAAATAAGACTGGAAAAGACCTTTATCCCACTTCGGATCACAAGGATTCAATCAAGAAACAAAGAAGGTATATCTACTATTCAACAACTTGCTTAAAACATTTTTAAGGGTAAACACAAGAAAACTAAATATACAAGTAAATTGAAACCTATACCCAGGCTATGGTTGTAAACAGAGACTCTAGACTGATCCAAAAAAATCCTGAGAAGTGTGGACTTCAATTAGGAAAGAGGAAAACTCGCTTTTTTTCAAAACAATTCCTGAAACAGAGACGTGGGTTTTTGCATCAATGGCCTACATATGTATGTAGGATATTTACTGAGAAGAGCATGTATGTACGTGGGCTGACCTAAGATAGGGAGCATACACCTTAGTATCTTTCCAAAAAAAGAAAAGATCAGGTAGTCTTACAGGGAAGGGACAATTGGTATGCACCCTGGAGGTGACCAGAATCCCTTGACAGACTCAAAAAGCTTGAAATATGTTAATGGTTACCAAGAATAGTCTTGATATCACTAGATAACGAGACTACTCTTTTCTCATACAGGATTTAGTTCAATTACACAAACAACATCGTTGAATATGAAGGCCTCATTTTGGGCATGAACCTTGCCATTGATATGAACATTAGGTCCCTACTTGTAAGATGAGACTTAGACTTGATAGTTTCACAAGTTAACAAGAATTTCGCTGCTAAGAATATATTATTTAAACAGTGCATGGATGCCATGAAGAAATTTGATAACTTTTCAATTGAATTCATCCCTAGGGAAAAAGATCATCTAGCAGATAACCTTGATGTGTCTACATCCACTTTACAACCTTTTAAATACATCGGTCTCTACAAAGTGGAAGTAAACTTCAGGCCTTTGACACTGGATAACTTGGAACGTTGGCAGGTTTTTGATAATAAAATCCAGAACTTGTGTTTCATCCAAAATGAAGGTGAATTCTTAGAAGCCCAAATAAACTTGTTGGTTGAAGAAGCAAATATTGAGATCATTGATTTACCTAATGGACCCTTACCCAAAGGTGTCATTCCCATAGAGATACTTTTTAATTGAAATGAAATGTATAAGGGGAAGGCATCAAGCAAAATTGATGACAGAGTCTTTGAATTTAATATTGGCACCAAGGAATCCCCAAAATTGGTAAAATTTTGAAAATGAGCAACTCCTCACTAGAGGGAAAAGTTGGTTTCCCTCATAAGAGAATTCAAGGAATTTTTTTTTTCTGGTCATATGAATATTTGAAGGCTTACCAAGAAGACATTATACAACATGCTATTCCCCTTAAAGAAGGCACAAAACCCTTCAGGAAAAAGATCAAACAAATTAATCCGAAAGTTTCCCCACAAGTCCAAAAGAAGTTGAAAAATATGGTTGAGTCAGTAATAATCAATCCGATCATGTACTCATCTCAGGTATCTAATCCAATCATTGTCAAGAATAAGAATGGTGATATCAGGATATGTGTTTATTTCATAAATTTGAACCAGACTTCACTTAAAAGACAAGTATCTTCTACCAAACATGGAATATCTTTTGCAAGGGACCACTGGAGAAGAAATGATGTCCATTCTTGACAGATTTTTAGGATACAACCAGGTGCTAGTAAAATAGGATGACCAGCTCAAATCTACTTTTACTACACCTTGGGGAACTTACAAGTACTTGAGACTGCCTTTTGGATTGACCAACACGAGAGCCACTTTCCAGCGTGCCATGGATTATGATTTTAGGGAACTAATTGGGAAACTTATAGAGATTTACTAGGATGACCTAACCACTATCTCCAAGAAAATATATCAGCACATCCAACACTTAAGAATGATTTTTCAAAGGTGCATAGAATATTGAATTTCTCTTAATCCTAAGAAATCAATCTTTGGTGTGGGTAAAGGAAAGTCATTACGTCATATCATTTCCAAATATGGGATGTCAATAGACCCTTCCAGGATTGAAGACATAAAAAAGGTCTCTCTCCCTAAATATAAGAAAGCCTTGCAGTCCTTCTGCCAAATTAACTTCATAAGGAGGTCCATTCTGAACTTTGCCAAAATTGTGAAACCCCTCAATCGATATTGAAGAAGGATGTGTTGGAAATACTAAAACAACTGAGAGGGGGGGGTGAATTGTTTGTGAGCTTAAACAATTTTATACCTTTTAAAACATTATTAATCTTTCTTCATGTGTCGTCAACAACATACAACATATGGACAGTAAAAGTAAAGATCATCAGTCACACATAAAATACACACAGAGACAGATTTTCACGAGGAAACCCATAAAGGGAGAAAACCTCTTCTTCT
>JZKD02S1637313.1:884971-896398 GCA_000966675.3 Picea glauca
CATGACTTGTCATGTTTAAGCTTACAGATCTACCTTTAAATAAAAGGAACCGGCTCTGATACCAATTGTTGGAAATACTAAAACAACTGAGAGGGGGGGGGTGAATCAGTTGTTTGTGAGATTAAACAATTTTATACCTTTTAAAACATTATTAATCTTTCTTCATGTGTCGTCAACAACATAGAGAATATGGACAGTAAAAGTAAATATCATCAGTCACACATAAAATACACACAGAGACAGATTTTCACGAGGAAACCCATAAAGGGAGAAAACCTCCTTTTCTTTGAAATGATAGGCAGTCTTTTTCTGTTCTGTACATCATTTACAATTGAGCACCAAATCAATGTGAGGCTTCTACCTCTGTTTTACAAGCTGCAGCTTGTTTGAGAGCTCCAACTCTCTGGTTTCACTAGCACCCACTAGAAGGAAGCACCAACTCCCTGAGTATTCCAGCACCAACTGGATGGAAGCACCAACTTCCTGAAAGTTCCAGCACCAACTGGATGGAAGCACCAACTTCCAGTTACACAGGCTCCAACCTGCATAACAGAGAACACCTGTTCTCCCTAGCACCACCCAGGCACCCTAGTTTCTCTGGCTACAACCAGATGGAAGTTACAACTTCTTGTGTTCAAGCCCCCACTTGAACTTCTGAGGACAACCGTCCTCCCAAGAACCTCCCAACCACCCTATAATATTAGATAATAAATACACAGTAAACTTATGCAGATAAATCACTTCTTACCATTTTTAATATGTTCTGTAAATATGATCTTCAATGGATTGTTCTGCAATTCTTCTCTTCCTCAACAGGTTAGCTCTGCATCACATTCTTCTGTCATTTTGTTCTTCTTCTTATGCTCTATCTCTCATTCTGCTTTGTCTCTCTTTTACATTTCATTCCATTCTATATATCTATTGAAATTTCATGCTCAGCCTCTTCTCCTTTCTTACTGTTTCATGCTTTTTCCATTCAGAACGACCAACCCGGTTTAGTCTCGCTCATTTTACTTTATACACGCTTCCTTGACGATTCCACTTCCCCTTCCAATAGATCATACAAGGACATCTGTCTTGGCAATTGAAACGCTAACCGATTTGTCATTATCAGTCTGTTTCTCTTAACGGATTCATAACAGAGGAGTTAACTGCAAGAACGAACTGTAACCCTCCGATCACAATCAAGGTTTATCCGCACCGTTGGATTATCTTTATTATTCTTGCCTTTTAAATCGGGTTTCGGCATTCTTCATGTTCAATGTTCTTTTCACTTATAAATCCTGATACACAAAATTCCACATATCGGTCGAATCAACGATCCAGATGTAATTTTGGCTCAACGGCTACGATTATGTCGCGATATCGCGTATCGTGATTTCGACATTTCTAATGTTGCAAGTTCTTCTCACTTACAAATCGCGATCCCCGAAACTCCGATGAGAGGTCAGATCAACGGTCCTGATTATTTATGGATATGACGGTCTGGATTCAATCGTGATTTCACATATCGCAAAATCGGAGTTTTCGTTGCATTGTGTTCTTTGCATTATGAAATCCCTATCCCCGAAACTCCAATGAGGAGAATCAACGGTCCATATCTCATGCTTTCTTTAATGGATGAGATCAAATCACGAAATAACATATCGCGATTTTGGAGTTTTCGATGTCAAGTGGATTGGACATTATAAAATCCCGATCCCCGATTCTCTGATGAAGAAAATCAATGGTCCAGATGCATTTTGGATTCAACAGTTATGATTGAATCGCGAAATCGCACATCGCGATTTCAGGTTTCTTGTTGTCAAGATATTTTAACATTGCAAAGTGTCGATTCCCGATCCCCGATACTCCATGCAGAGATTCAACGGTCCATATCACTTCTAGCTCGACGACTCAAATTAGATCTCGCGATTTTCACATCGCGATTACTCCCACTTTTCCTTGTACTTTAAAGGGCGTGCAGGTTATCTTTGATCCGACGATGATCGGGTCTTGCGCTTGGATCTAATGGTCATTGATTCATCTCCACAACCATAACTGTAATCTCACTCCATGCAGAGATTCAACGGTCCAGATCATTCTTTCTTTAACGGCTACGATCAAATCGTGAAATCACATATCGCGATTTCAGGGTTTTCGATGTCAAGTGGATTGGACATTATAAAATCCCGATCCCCGAATCTCTGATGAATTATCTCCCTTGCAACTTCTGTAGATCTGACGGAAGTGCCGATTCCCGATCCCCGATACTCCATGCAGAGATTCAACGGTCTAGATCATTTCTAGCTCGACGGCTTAGATTAGATCTCGCGATTTGCACATCACGATTACTCCCACTTCTCCTTGTACTTTAAAGGGCGTGCAGGTTATCTTTGATCTGACGATGATCGGGTCTTGCACTTGGATCTAACGGTCACTGAGTCATCTCCACAACCATAACTGTACTCACACTCCATGCAGAGATTCAACGGTCCAGATCATTCTTTATTTAACGGCTACGATCAAATCGTGAAATCGCATATCGGGATTTCAGGGTTTTCGATGTCAAGTGGATTGGACATTATAAAATCTCGATCCCCAAATCTCTGATGACTTATCTCCCTCGCAACTTCTGCAGATCTGACGGTTGTCAGCCTTTTAAAAAATTTGAATGGAATCCAACGGTCACTGGATCTCTGTATTCCTTGTTCTCTGTAAGCTCTTGTTGCGCGCGTTTTCTTCAATGTTGTTCCTCCTGAGCGTTTACGTACGAATCCCCAAGGGGTTTTATCCTTCTTATCCTGCCATCTCAACTGTTTCCATTAATGACAACAACCATCAACACGCATTCGTTGCTTGTTCAATATTTGCCAACAAGATGCATGTTTTGAATGGGACGATGAAGGTAAGATATCTTTCCAAAAGTATCAAGGAAGTGATAACTATCCCACCAATCCTAGTCAACCCATATTTCTCTAAATACTTCTTTATTTTCTCTTTCACTTCAAAGGACACCATCGCAGGTGTTTTGTTCAAAAGAATGATCAGGGAGATGAAAAGTGACTTTTTTCATGAGAAAAAACCTTAGAGACTCATAGATTAATTACACCATTACAGAAATACATGCATATGCTCTTGTCACGTCTCTCAACAACTTTATAACTTATGTAAGATACAACAAGATTAAATCCTTAGTCCCTTACCCCGTTGTAAAGGATGTTTTATTAAAATAGGATTGTCTTGGATCAAGGGGAAAATGGGTTTCACAGATAGAGGAAAATGATTTGGAGATGTATAAACCAAATAAACTAGCTCCCTAAGATAATTTATTAACCATAGGGAGTACCCAGTGTTTGGACCTTAATTAATTAATCATAATAGATGGGCTTGGAAAAAATGATGGATTGAAAACAAAGGTGCAACACACCCTCTACAAAGGAACCCATAAATGAGACACTACAATCCCTTGTATGTCATGAGCCCCATTCCCAAAGTGTTTCCACCATCCATATCATTTTTTCCACATGACCTAGAGAGCGTTTCACCTAGGAAACATTCCTTGACTTAGGGGACGATTCACCGAATAGGTCATTTTTTCAACCCTCCGATACTTAGACTTGGAAAATTGCATAGTGTCTTTGAGCACTTGTTTAGTTTGATGATGTAGTTTTTTATGGACATTATTAGGTGGATATTTTATTTACGTATCATGATTCATTTGAATTGAGATCCTTGGAGGGCGTATTCATTGTCTTTGCAGGACCTAGTTGGTGGATAGTTTTGGAAGAACAATCCTATCTTGGGATTCCTTGGGGCATGAAGACCATAGGTTGGATATCATGGCCCGCTCACTAGATGATTATGGTAGCCTTTGGAGGATTTAGAGATACCTTGGAGGATATATCCTCGCCCTTTACTAGCCCAACATTTTCTTTTGAGGCCAAAATGTAACACTTGGAGGACTTGACATGACCCTAGGGATAGGGTTTGGTGGTGAGGATGGACAATTGGAATTTTTGGAGGAATAAGACCCTTTGCATGACATAAATGAGCCTAGAACATGAAGGAGGAGCTTTAGGATTCCCAACAAGATCTTCCATTTTCTCAATGACTTGCGAAGAATCTCAAAACGTCACCCTAGAAATGGATGACATTATCTTTAGGGTTTCTTATGTGAAATTTTTAAATTTAAATTTAAATTTGTAATGAAACGGAGAAAAATAAAGGGAAACATCTCCCTTGTTTTGTGGTTTACCCTAAAATAAGTGGAAAAACACTTTTTAGGAGATTTGTATAAATAGAGATCAAACAATTTTCATTTTTAACATAGCTCTCCCATTGTGAGAATACTCCTTGGCTGAAATTTGTGCCCTATTTGGGAAATTTTACATATCTCTCTTTGCTAGTTTCTCTTGTGATGGATTATCTTGACTATTGGATGAAGAGGTAATGCACTATCTCTTGTGGAGGCCTATTCTTGAATTTTTGGTGGAATTTTCTTGGTTAAGGAGAGTTTATCTTGTTAATGCTTGGACTAGGTAAGGAATGTTTTCTTTGTTATTACTTCTTTCTTGGTTACAAGGTTATTTTGATAAGATATTGAGGAGTACAAGGGCATACAACCCCACTAATCCTATTATAATTGTCTTGAATAATTTGTTGTACAAGGGATACTAGGAGAAGTAAAACGGCTCACACCCTCAAAGTAGTTCCTTTCTAGTATTGCTTGTATTAGGGAGTAAAAGGGTTTACACTCCTAAGGAAGTGGAACATATAGCTCATTCATTAAGGAAATCCATAACCCAATAGTTTTAAGGCACTAATCTCTTGCATTGGAGAAATAAATCATCGAATGGTACATGTGAAATCACGAGATATTGAAATTGTTTAAATTGGAATCCTTTCTTGGTGATTTATTCTTGCTAAGGACACTAAGGTGTCACCTTTGGCTAAGGATATCTTATTGATGTCATAAATTAAAATATACAACAATTAGGGCTGCAACAAATTCTTCATAACTTTTAAATTTTCTCATTTTCTAACCATCAAATTTTTTTAGAGAGATACCAAATTAATCTATTAGTTATTGTGCTTCTTTGTTAAGAACCAGCTATCAAAATAGCATAAAAACCTTAGAATAAGAACTCATCCTTGAAAAATAGATAAATTCAGATAATAATCCTCTTCGAGGGGGGAAACCTCCTTATACATCATATGGATTCACAATTACTAGATGATTTCAAATGAAAATGTCTCCTTGGTATATATAGGAGACTAGGAGGTACAATTACAACTAATGGACCCAAGATGACATAAATAAAATAACTATACTAATGTAATATGCCCCAATTAAGGGGTAATGTGCCAATATTTAGGGATTAACATGCTCCTCCCCTTCAAACAAGTTTTGTCTGCAATGCTTGAGTAATTTTGGATGCTTCTGTATAAAAGACTCATCTTCCCAAGTGCAATCTTCAGCAGGTAGTTTCTTCCACTTAATGAGATACTCTGAAATGGATCTATTCCTCAGCTAGCAAATTCTTGTGTCAGTGATAGCTTCAGGCTCCAATATGATTTTTCCTTCCTCTTCAAGTTCTGGAAATATAGTTTGAACTAGGATCTTGTCACCTATACTCTTCTTTAAGCATGAAACATGGAAAACTAGGTGTACTCGCAAAGATGCAGGCAATTCCAATTTGTATTCCATAGTACCAATATTTTGCAACACCTTATAAGGGCCATAGTAATTTGGTGATAATTTATTATCCTTCTTAGCGTGCTTGAGGGATATATGTTTGTATGGTTGTAGTCTTAAAAACACCCAATTACCTACTTCAAAATTTCTTTCACTACAATGTTGATTTGCTTGTTGTTTCATGCGATTCTGTGCCATGGTTAGGTTTTCCTTTAAGGGTTGGAGAACTTGTTTTTGATGCTCGATGTGATATTCCATTGCTTGAACCTTATTTTTTTAGTTTATAGAAGAAGTGATGAACGGTGGGTGATATCCATAGAGCACCCTAAATGGTGTCATTTTTGTTGCAGTATGAAAGGAAATGTTATACCACCATTCTGCCAAGGGTAACCACTTGAACCATTGTTTTTGTTTATTAGAGACAAAAAAATGAAGATGGCCTTCTAGACATTTGTTCACTATCTCATTTTTTCCATCAGATTGAGGATGATAAGATGAGCTATGAGCCAATTGAGTACCCAAACAAGAAAATAATTATGTCCAAAAATGTCCAGTGAATATGGGATCTCTGTCACTTACAATAATATTTGGGATTCCATGTCATTTTTGAACTATCTCTATGAATGCAATGGAAAATTTAACGGCTTTGAAAGGATGAGATAGTGCACAAAAGTGTGTGTACTTGGTCAGCCTATCTATAATCACCATGATGACACTCTTTCCTTCAGACTTTGGTAACCTTGTGATGAAATCCATGGAAACCTCCTCCTAGTGCTGACTTAGGATGGATAATGGTTGTAAAAGACCTGGGGTCTTAATTGATTCCACCTTATTTTGTTGGAAAACCAAACATTCTTCCATAAACCTTTGAACATCAGTTTTAAGTCCATCCTTAAAATAATATTTCTTGACCCTATGATAGGTTTTCAAAAATCATGAGTGCCCTCCTACCGGAGAGGTGTGCAATTTGAAAATTACCTTTTGTTTGAGTTGGGAGTTCTTACATAAATATAAGTGATATTTGTACCATAGTGAATCATTTTTCCATTAAAATGTATCTGATGCACTGGAATCCTGCTGCAAACTTTGAATGAGAGTCCACATTGTTTTTTCATTCTTCCTGTAACACCCTATTTCCCCCAATTTGTAAATATAAATATATTGGCAAAGGAACTATGGCAAAATCAAAGGGGTGAATGTTTGATTTGATGGACCTTTTTATGAAAGGTTGATGAATGTAAATTATTTTATTTTAATAAAAAATGGATACGTGTTGCATGACTGCTGGAAAGGGGATGCGCTAAGAGAGACCACGAATGCTATGAAAACATGGTGGAGGGGACTAGGAATGGTTGCACCTCCATCGAAATAGTGTTGTGTTGTATTTAATTGCTCAGGATTAGAACAACCCTCTAACCCAGGAATGTATTACAATCAGGATGGTAGGTGGGAATACCTCCTCAAGAGTTAATGAGGCGATGGGGTAGACCTCCCATCTATAAGGCTTCCAGACCTAACCACAGAATGGAAATTTGAGCCACACACAATATTGCTTGGAAAGGCAAGAAAGGAAAGTGTGTGGGTCAGGGAGGAAGAATCTGTGAAGAGTGAAGAGACGAGCGCATAAGCTCTAAGACTCGAGGGAGAGTTGTGAAAAAAAAAGAGTGTGTTTTGATCGCAGGAAATATAGACTGATATGGGAGAAGGAGATTAACCTTTGTCCCTATCTATTTCTGATATGAAAGAATATATCCAATAAAAAAGAATCGTGGTCTAGCTCGGGGGTGGCTAGTGGTAAATTCGCTAGGAGTGACTGAGCCTATGGTTGGGTGGAAACATGCACCCTTTCCCGCAGTTACTTTACGTTGTATGGTTCTGATAAGTGTTTCCATACTTTATGTGTTCAATTGGAAATTAATAGTTGCATGCATGTATTTAATTATCTACAAATGGTTCTACATTGAAAAGGTTAAATTTTCTATATACGTTGTTTTCCTTGAGGAATTGTTCTTCTGTTTTTCCCGTGTGCCCCAATTTATCTCTCAAAGGTATTTTCCCAAGGAGCTACCTCACAACTCTAGGATTGGATAAAGCCTCATGGAACTACTACTGTCTCGGTAACCTCACAAGTTTACACCACCTAGTTTCAAAACTTAAGGTGCTGTGAACTAGGAAAGTGTTTCCTTCAAACCAATAGTTTGAAAGACCTTGAATTCGTACGCCCGTATTTAGTCAAAACATGGATAAAGAGTAGAGTTCATAGCCCAAGATTCATCTAAAGGTCCATGTGACCTGGGTCTAGGAACCCTGTGCTAAAAGGAGTTAGCTCATGAAGGCTTCAAAACTTTGGGAGTTCGAAGCTCTGAGATGTCAAACTTGACGATAGTCACAGTTACTCGAACTACCAAAGCAACAATATCTGTAGATGACTTAAGAGCATGATAGCATAGATGGATGTGAACCACTCATCAAGAGGAGAATCTATCCTAGTTGTCAGATCGACTCAAATACCCACTGGAGCTAATGAATCAAACACTAGCCGCTCAATTAAATCGATGGTTGGGAATCATTGCGGAACACAAAGGTGAAACTAGTGGATGTGCTAGTTCACAGCCCGCAATTCACCAACGTCATTGATCTCATTGGGTTGGAAGATCAACGACCTGTTGACAGACAAAAATGCTCATCTATCAATTGGAAGAACGAGTCCAGTCCGGGGTTGTCTAAATAACCCAAGTCGTTTGGTATGACTCGTTCTAATGGGTTTAATGGCTCCGTTGGCCAATCTAACCGTCCTAAAAGAAACAAAATAAAGAAAAAGAGAAAACTAACAAATAACTACTTAGTGTATATATGTACAATATGTATCAATATAAGTACTTTGAAATAATATTTACAAAACAGATTGCGTTTACCTAATTTATGTGCAAGATATACAATTTATGAGTTTTAATCTGAACTCATGAAAATCAAATGTAAATGCAGCTCTTTTAGCATAAATAGATAAAGAAAGCACATAAACTACATTTTTGTTTTTTCTTTATTAATATAAGTGTAAACTGAAAAGGTACAATGAAACAAGAATATATGGTCGGTCAAAACCAAACCATATATCAGAGTTTCATAGATAAACTAACAATAAAAGAAAAGAACTAACCTATTAATGCATCCAACGTCTGTATAATAGAGAAAATACAACCACCTTATCTGAGAGGTAAACCTACAACGAATCTTAAGATTGCTCCGAATAAATGCAAAACAATATGATGGAAACTGAGTTTTGATAACAGAACGTATAATGGAGACAGTCACAGTGATCTTATGATTTACAAGTAACTATAGTGAGATAAATCTTCTTGTAAGAACTTGTATTTAAACATTCAACATAAAATTAGAGATAAATCTCATAATTTGAATTGAATCGATGATCACCCTATATTGTATCTGAAACATGACATATGGACAACATGTAAAAATGAATTATCTCAACTCATAATAAATCATGAGGACAAAATCTATCACCATCTATTATCACATCGAGATAAACAAAACTTAAACTAAGACATCATACAGAAAAGCTAAAGCTGTAATATGCATTCTGATCCATTCAAGTCTGTGTGTAATTGTCCATACTTCAGCCCCAGGCCAAGATCCTCTGATTACAAAAATGATGGGTTTATAAAGGCCTCAGGAAAGATAACTGTTTTTTTTCCTGAGATCAAATGTTTATTTCAAAAATAAAAGGGGGTGCAACCACCTTGATCCTACTAAATCCTCTAAAACTAATAACAATTCATTTATGTTCATAGAAAAGGCATCAAAGATATGGCTCTAAGGTCTCAAGGATGCCTCAGATCAATTTGTAATCATGGATTGCTGAATATCCTGAAAGAAAAGGAAAATAGAAAGATTTTACATACATTTTCAACCACTACTTTACACAATTCGAATTAACATAACTAGCTACAAAATCTTGCGATTCTGTAGCTAGTTATTATAGTAAATGAAATCCAATTTATTGTAAAATAAAGAAACCTAATTTTAACAATATAATCCTATTTTAAAATGAAGAATCATACCTCCAACTATGAAATCAAATTGTATCATGCAACCTTGGAATTCATAATGGTTGTTGCAGCCTCCACGTTTTTAAACACTACATTGCCTATTGTCTTTATGCGTTTTTATTTGCCTTGAATAACAGATTTGAGTCTATGGTTTTCGCTCATTAAGACATCGATCTGATCCTTTAAATCCTTAACTCGTGATTGTAGGATAGGGATATCAGTATAATATCTATCGATCCATAATAGACAGACTTCACAATTTGACTGTGCAACGGTTGCATGGGAACAAACTTGGTTGTGAATCGGAGCACCCTCCATACCGACAATGGATTCATTAATTAATTTGACACCAAGAAACTCTGGATTATGTTTAAGACACAGAGGTAAATTGTCAACAAAATTGTCGGGCCGGTCAAGGTGTGGCTCGAATGACTGATAGTCTTCTGCAGCGAGGAACCTCCCAATTTCAGAGTCTGAGATTTCATGGCATTCGCTCATACTGATTGAACTCGGATGAGAATTTGACTTGTTACAAAGTCTCCTAGAATTTAGCTTGCCAGCTCTTTTGTTTTTAAAATTGATATCAATATTACTCTTAGATCTCTTTCCTGTAGGTTTCTTTACATTTTTAACACAGTTGTTTAGATGTGTAATCTGATGACAAGCCTATTCAATGACCTTTGGATTGATCAAGGGTTCGTTGTTAGGGGGAGAGACACAGGTTACGGGAGGTGAGAAGGACAATGTAGCAAGTCCTGTAACAGAATAAAATACAATAAAAACACTCATCTTACCCAAAACAAAAATTCTGAGAAATTTACCTCCAAAGGTCGAGGCATATTCAATGAAAAGCAGAGAGAAACGGATTACGTGGACTTCCCTGACAATAATCATGTTATGGTTCTCATGGTGCACCCACTTGCGTTCAAGACTGCATTATTACAAAGAGAAATAGTGAGGAATAAAACTGAAAGAAAACCTATTCCTAAACCTACCTTAACTACTAAACAAATCATAATACTACATGAAGTCATGTTTCCAATGTATCCATCAGAGTAACTCCAATCCTTCAATGGAAACAAAATAAAAAATTACTAACAAGAATGGTAATATATCAAAAAATGACATAAATATATCACACTTACCTTCATAATCATTATTTAGAAACAAAGTAAGCATGATCTTACCATTCCCTTGAAAATTCTTGATGTATGAATCCTCCAGCCATTATGCAATCTTGTTGTGATAAGGGTCATAATGGCATGGGTGAGTGTAAGTAAGTTTGAAAAACTTGTCAAGATTACGAGGAAATGAAATAACCATCAGCCAAGGCTGAAATGCCCCATCCTCCTGACAATTCTCTAAGTGTTCATTAATTTCTTCACATGGAGGATCTAAAAGAAATATGTCACGCCTACTTCTAAGATACTTAGGTAAAAACAAAGAAAGCACAACTTTATCTTTATTATGAAATTTTTTTATATACGAATATTCAATCCATCCTAAGATCTTGTCACAAAAATGAGGATGCAAACCATGACTTTGATGAAACGAATATATCAATGGGGAAATCATCATAAGAGGATTCGTGACATCAATTAGATCATTGGTTTGAATGCATCATTTGATGAGATTGATCATTTCAAAATGTGAAGTATAAACATTAAAATTCGAGCTAATCAA
>JZKD02S1637313.1:917412-968577 GCA_000966675.3 Picea glauca
ATATATATATATATATATATATATATAAATGTATATATATATATATATATATATATATGTACATGTACATATATATGTACATGTACATATATATGTACATGTACATATATATGTACATGTATATATATATGTACATACATATATATATGTACATACACACACACACACACACACACACACATATATATATAATGTAACTGTTGTAGATATATTTAAAGAGAAGATTTAATTATCTTAGTTATGTACATGATATACAAACTGCAAGTTTTAATCTAAACTTACGAAAATCAATGTGAAAAATTATTTCCTCTAGGAAGCAGATAAAGAAAGAACATAAAAATATTTTCTTTGTTTTTCCTTTATAAATCTAAACTAATATGGAAAAATACTATGAAACAAAAACATGTGGATAGTCAAAAGCTGAACCATACATTCGAGTTGCAGTGATAAGTAAATGACAGAAAAATACAAATGAGCTAACTTGTTAGTGAGTTAGTGATGTGTATCCAAGCATCTGCAATGAGTGGAGAATGTCCAACTACCACGTCCAAGAGGGAAACCGACAATGAACCTTAAGATTGTTCTAAATAAATCCAGAATATGTGTTGGCAGTTTGGTTTTTAATGATTGAAGTGGAGACACAAACATAAACTTGTGATCTCATAGTTATACATGATTGTTGTAAGATAAATCTGAAAGTAACCTGTACATTTCATTTTTCAATTGAAATTGAACGATAAATCCTATCGTTTTCACTGAAAATATGATCATGTCATTTATATTTTGAGAAGCAAATTATAGATGGTATTTAATATAAGAATCCTGCACATCAAAGATCATTAAATATAAATATATCAGATCTATATATGTAGCAGCATTAACAAAACATAAATGACAACATTAATAAACAAGAGGCTAAAGCCAAAATGCATGAATGTTATTTCATAAAGTTCTGGAATTAATCGTCCATCTTTTTCTCTCAACCAAGATGTCCTCTATTAAAAAATATGGTTTATTTAAAGAGTTCAGGTAAGCTAAGCATCCTATCTTCTAAGATAGGATCATATCTCAAAAGGATCTCAAAGTTACAAAAATAGAGGGTCTAAAAAGCCACTCAATATCATATTGTATCTTCAAAATTACACAAGTTTTGTTTTGACTTATAGAGTAAGCCAAAAGAGGTGACTAATCAACTAAGTCTAGCAATGATCCATCTTATGAAATCACCACAAGATACATCCTATCCTGAAAGAAAATGAAATAAGAAGATTAGATGTTTATTTAACTAACATTTTCCAAATTTTATATGAAAATTGACTTGGCTACAAAATTTCTCGATTCTGTAGCCAGTCTTATTATTGACAATAGAAATCTAAATCACTCTATATTAATTAGAAAAATAACAATAAAGGAAAAAATAAAATAAAAACCAATCTTACCATTGAACTAAAAATCAAATTTGAATTTCAAAATTTCAGAGTTGATCACAGCCTCGATACTATCGGTGTTTTTTATTATGATATTGCCAGTCCTTTTCAAGCGTTTTCCTTGCCTTTGTGCATTGATCTTGAGCTCATGGTTTTCAATTGTCAATGAGCAATTTTGAGCCGTAAGAGCCTTGATATTTTCTTGAAGGATGAGAGTGTCTATGTAATACAGACCTATCCAGTGTAAACACACTTCACAATTTACAGCAGGGGCAAATGGTTGAGGAAGCACATGACTGTGTGTTAAAACAATATCACTATCCACTGTCGGATTTTGACCGAATTTAATTCCTGGAAAATCGTTGTTGTGCTTCAGACATGGTGGTAAGTTATTCACATAATCGAAGGCTTGAATGAGATTCGGTTTAGAGTGATTTGGGTCTTCAACTGCCAGGAATGTTTCAATCTCAAAATCAGAGCTCTCATGGACCTCGATTGATTCGATCGAGCTCACATGAGATTTTGATCTATTTCGTAGGATCCTCAAAATTAGTCTCCCATCCCTCTTGTTACTATACCCTCGCATGTCCCGATTTTTCTTTGACTGTTTGTAAGGGTTTCCACTGGGGGATATGATGTCAAGGTTAGGGTCGATGACTTTTTAACACTTAGGAATTTTGACAAGCTTGGAGTCAACGTCCTGCTATTCACACACAAACTGATTGGGCATAGCCCTTTCATAAGGATTTTCACATAAGAAAACTAGCCTATCACTGGAGGAAAAAATAGACTTCTCTAGCATAGGTTTATCAACCACTGAAGTCTCCACAGGGTTTACTGTGACAAATCCATTACGAGTCACGAAGGCATCCCAATCATCATGAAGTAGTTTCAGATGATGGACTATCAACAACTTAATCAACCCATGATGAAATAAGATGGAATCCAATTTCTTCCTTTTATATCTCTTTGACATCTTATATAAACTTCTTAATAAGTAAAAAGGCATGTTTAACTTTAAACCGATAAAATGCATTAGCAGTCATATGCGATAAAGGAAGACGAGACCATAGCGACCTTCACAAGTAACAAATTGCCTTAACACTGCCAATAGACTGTGCCAACTATCTTTCAACAGATAGAGCGACATACCTTTGTCACAACATTGAATTTTCTGAGAGGTGATGAACAGACTCCATGGTACCTCTTCCAACTTTGAATTTTTAAACCATTTTTGGCCGGTGAGGGGAGGCCTGTTGCCTCGCTTAGAAATTCCTCGATGATTTCCAATTGAATATCGCCCACTTTGGCTCTGCATCCATTGGATGTGAGGGTGAACTCTTGGGCCGCTTGTAAGTTATAACCCTGGAATTTCTTGAGAAACACAACCCAACCCTGAATTTTAAGGTCTTCACTCGCATCATCAAAAAACAACAAAGTTTGGAAGCCATTTGACTCGACACGGATGACAGGGGCCATAAGGGTTTGGACAAGCAGTTACAAAGGAAACCAGAACGCACTGTGAGCATAAGGGGTAGCAGAAACAAAGGAATCCCATAGAAAATAACAAAGGAATAAAACCCACAGTTACACTAGCGTGACCAAATGAGAGCATAAGGGGTTTCAAGCCACGAAAATGTGTGTTTCGGGTAATGAATGCCCTGAGTACAGAGCAAAACCCAAGACTCTAGTTTGTAATGATGAATCTGTCAATTCGAATTGCCACTTCAAACAAAGTACAAGGTACGACTGAGTTGTGTTTGAATCTCATCATATGTAATGGGTACCTCGATTTGCCAATGTTAGGAGAGAATGTGATCCAAAAATCAAAATACCAATCAAAAGATTTAAAATAAAAAATGATATACCAATAATGTTAAATGAAGAAGCTTATAGTCATAACGCCATTCTATTTTTGATGTATTTACAAAGTACTCAAGATATATCTTATAATCCATGAGAAACTCAAAACAAATGTTTTATTGACATATGATAAGCTTCAAAGCAAAACAACATTCATTAAAAGAGTTGTAAGAACATTGACCCTACATAAATACCAAGCCTTGGATATAAATGCAATTTGATTATAAGTTTTAATGTTTCATTCATGCTTTCATTCATGAATGAAGCATTAAAACAAAAAAAAGAAATAAAATAGGAACAATCAAAACATCTTTTTTACAACCGAATAGTCACCTTCAAATAGCAATATTTACATGATGAAGCATAGGCAACTACATGAATTGTTATTTGTCACTTTAAAAGGAAACAACCGTGTAGGGCTTGCAACAATGGAGACTTACTAGGAGAAGCACTTATCTCTGCATCATCGATGAGTTCTTGTTAGGACTTCTTAGAATGATTACAAATAAAAAACATTTGAAGGACATCAAGCATCTCAATCAATCATTACACAATCCAACTTCAAATATCTTCCTATTCAAATGAAATCCAGTGACAAATTTTAAAAATGAGAGAAATGATGTTCAATTCAATGGCTCTGATACTGTTGACAGGGCCATTACTTCCATTAGGCATCCATAGCCTCGACAAGGATGTCAATTAACCCACTCTAATGCCTCTATCTTTTCCAAGAAATTTCAGTTCAAAATGAAGCACACTTATGACCAATAAAAATTTTTATACCTGAAAATTTTCTTGAACCTGACATTGCTTCGCTGCCATCGGGCCTGTTCAGTACCCTGGCGAAGTTGTCTTGGAATCATGCATGCATTTATCCACTGCCAGCAGACCTATTCAGTATCCCGATGGGTTTACAAACACTTCCTACAACTCTCGAGAGATTGTTTACAATCTGGTATAAATTTAAATATATTCAGAAGAGCGGGGTGATGCTGAAAATTTTAGTCTTTAGAACACTTGTTATTTTCCAGCCTTTAATTTTCTGCTTAATCACCTTCATTATGATCTGAAATTAGTTTCTTGATGAAACTAATTTTTCTAGGATAGGAAGGCATACTTGAGTTGCTTTCTTTAAAAGCAGGGACAATGTGAAAAGCTTTAAAGATGGTCGTGTCTGCTCATAATTATAAAGTGAGACCAGGAAATCTGTTTCAAGCATAAATTTTCTTTAGCTAGTCTACGTTTCAAAAATTCACAACATTGATGCTCTTTGCAAAGACCTTAACCGTTTCTTCATAATGATGCATTATGGTTCCCTTCCACGAACTAAAATGTGACACAGACATAATTTAACCAAAAAGCAGCGAAAACAAACAAAATGAAAAGAACCAAAATCAGAAAATAAAAATAAATAAAAATAGAAAAATATGTACAAAAGGTGGATCTGGAATTATCATGAAAAATACCTCTTGAGAGCTTGGCCATTCACCGGGAAGGTTTCTAGCTATCCCTCTAAAATTTGTAGGTGGAAAGAGCTGGGACCTAGTTTTTCATGAAGGGCCCCCAACCACAAGTTCTAGAACTTGGTATGTTCCCCTTTTCCCTCATGAGGTTTATCCCATTTGAGAACCAGATATCCTACCTCAAAGTTTCTATCTGAAGCAGAGTTTGAATTGAACCATATTTTCACAATATGTTGATGCTGATTTAGTCTCTCTTTTGCTTGTGCTCTTACTTCCTCTAATTTCAACAAAGCATTAATTCAACTTTCAAGAGGAGGACAATCCTCTTCCTGAACTTTCTGCAATAATTGCAGAGAGGGAAGTAGAACATGAGGAGGGATAATTACTTCTCTTCCCTAGATGAGAAATAAAGGAGAATTACCAACATAGGTTTTCGGAGTCACCCTATCAGCCCAAAGTGCATTAAAAAGTTTGTTGTGCTAGTTCTTGTGGTTTTCAGAAATTGTCCTCTTGATGATCTTGATCAGGTTTTTGTTTTTCGATTCTACTAAGTCGTTTCCTTGGGGGTAATAGCTGGTAGAATATTTCAGTTTGATCCCTTTTTCTAAAGAAAAAACACTCATATTGAGGGATGAAAAGTAGGAATCATTATCGAAGACCAAACAATCGAGAATACCGAATCTAGTAATGATGTTTAAGTTAAGGAAAGATATTACCTGACTAGTGTTTACCACTTTTAGTGGTGCAACCTCGGACCATCTGGTAAAATAATTTGTTGTTGTAATGATGTATTTATGCTACTGTGAGGAAGTGGGGTTAATCGACCCTATGATGTCAAGACCCCACTGCTGAAAAGGTGAATCTACCAAAATAGGCTGCAAAGGGAATGCTGCCTTTTGTACTCATCCAACAACCTTTTGGCAGATTATGCATTTACGCCATAATGCATGGGCATATTTGAACAATGTGGAACAATAGTACCCAACTCTTAATAATTTGTGAGCAGTGGTATCTCCACTGAAGTGCCCACCATATTCACTTGCATGCAGTTCAGATAATACTTTCTCTGCTTCATCTCTTTCCAAACAACGCATGAGGACATTATCAAAAATTTTACGGAATAATATGTCATTTACCAGCTGGAAAGGTGTAGATTTTATTCTTAATGATCTTCTCTTTTTTGGATAGAGATAGCGAGGAGCAGAACCATGTGTTAGATAAAACTTAATATCATCAAACCAAGAATTAGAAACAACTTGTGTACAACAGATCTGATTTTCACTATGCTGATTTACAGTTAAAACATTAATTTGACTTTGTTTCTCTTCAACTGAATCAACCACTAGTTTGCATAGACCTTGACCTCTGACAATTTGTGAAGGGGTAATTTCGAGGTCATACTCTTGTAATGATGTCATCTAGTTTGCCCATTTTTCACCCAATTCTTTTTGAACTAACAAGTTTCTGACAGCAGGATAAGGCACGATGACTTTAGTTCTAGATTTCAGCAAATACGATTGGAAATGTTTCACTTCTTTAAAAAATGTATAAGCCTGTTGATCTACAACCAAGTAGTTAAGATCCACTCCTTTGAAGGCCGAGATCATGAAGGAAATGGCGATTTCATTGCTTTCAGTGATCGTTTGGGTCAACACAGCAGCATAAGATCAGTCAGAGGCAAAAGTATAAAGAGTGAAATCTTGTGTGAAATCAGGACTCATCAAGGAAGGGGATTCCACTATGGCCTTTTTGATGGAATCAAAAGCTTTATTTTCCTATGGTCCCCAATGATACTGAAAATCCTTTTTAATTATGTTTTTCAATGGCCTTACCATCTCTGAGAAACTCGGGACAAACCTTCTGACAAAATTGATCTGGCCTAAAAAACATTTCATAGATATTTTGGAGGAAGGGGGAGGAAGTTTGGTAATGGCTTGAGTTCTTTTAGGATCGATGATCATCCCATCACTGAATACTATGAATCCAAGAAGTTTTCTCTATTCCACTACAAAGATATACTTCTTAGGGTTAAGAGATATGTCGTACTTGCGGCATCATTCTAGGACAGACCTAAGTTGAGACAAGTGATCTTTCTTGTTTTTGGAGAAAACAATAACGTCATCAAGATAGACCACTATGGATTGGTTTATGAGACCAAGAAAAGAAATATCCATTTCTCTCTAAAAAGTGGCCCCGACATTTATAAGCCCAAAAGGAATTTTCCTGTAGACGTAAGTCCCCCATGGGGTATAAAAAGTGGTTTTTAACTGGTCTGGGGGAGACATGAGGACTTGGTTGTATCCCGAAAAATCGTCTAGCAGCGATAGTATTTTGGAACCAGATACCTGCTGAAGAATTTGTTCCATTGGAGGAACATGATAATTGTCTTTGTTAGACGCTCGATTCAGGTTCCGAAAATCGACACAGAGTCAAATTTTGCCACTTTTCTTCCTTACAGGAACCAGATTAGACACCCATTGTGTGTGTCTTACTGGGAAGATTATCTTTGCATTCAATAATTTATTTAGTTTTTTCTTGACTATTGGTTCCAGCTTAGGGTGCATCTTTCTCATCTTCTGTTGAAAAGGTTGAGCCTAGGGTTTCATGGGGATGATATGTTGTATTATGTTAGGGTCAAAAGTTTTTAAATCATCGTGTGTCCAAGCAAAGACATCCTTGAATTCTCTAAACAGTTTTATAAAAGCAGACCGCTCTTGCTCGGAACATCCCATTCCCAGATTGATATATTGTGGATTATATTTAGTCCCTATATTTACCTTTTCATGAGTCAAGGAAGAACTGTTTGTTTTACAATTTATCTATTTTCTGAATTTATCATGCAAATCATAAAAAATTTCTAGTCTTACCACGGATTTAGGGATAGAATTTACCAGATCAAATGTTGATCCAGGAGACCTCAACTTTTATATTACCATAAAATTGTGGATATTTTCATCATGAGTGCCTTCATCAATAACCGCACCTTGGAAGGTGTCCTCCATGTGCAAAAAACTGATGATCTGTTGATCATCATCAAACACTCTCCAATTAGTGACATTGTCTGGGGTTGATGGTCTGAACAATAACTCAATTGAAAATTCATTTGGAGAAACACCTTCTTCTAGAAAAAGTTTGGAAGTGACGTTAACTAATAAATCAACCTCAGAATTGTTTAATCTAGGAATAGAATTGATGTTAAATACAAAAAACTTGTGCATTAGATTCCATACCTCAGTTTGGTAACTTTTTAGGTGTGGTGATAGACAATGTATGGAATTTATTACCTTCTTGACCACAATTTCTAAATCACCGAATACCATTAAGTTCTTTACGTTCATATCTACCACTTTCCTGAGTCCTTGCAAAAGTGCCTCATACTCGGATGTGTTGTTGGTACATTAAAACTCTAATCAACATGTGATAAAAATTGTATTACCTGCTGGGTCGATGAGTACACATCCTGCACCAACTCCTTCTTTGGATTTGGATCCATCGAAGTAAAGTGACCATATCTGAGATTCGTCGATAGTGTTTGGCACATTCAGTAAAGCTGTTGATTGAGTACATTTCATGAGCTCCGACTGTTGTTCCGGATCGGTGATGGGGGAGGTTTTGGCCATGAAGTTGCTGAAGAAGGTGTTCATTCCCTGTATTTCAAGTGAATTAGTGGAAGCAGTAAATGGTTCATTAGCATCATTCAAATCCATCACGGTGTGCTTGAGGTAACGTTCACGATTAACCCTAATTTTGTTTCGCTGTCCATTTTCTGGCAGCCACAAATGAGACCAATCTGTTGCAAAGTATCCATGTAGTTGTTCAGACCAATCCCTTCTTAAGAATAAACCATAAACTCTAGGGATGTAAACAACAATGATATCAATAATTTGGTGAACCTTAGGGTTAGAAGATAACCTAACGAGCACGTTCTTTAGTTCACCAATTACCTTAACATTCATCCGATCGAGATGAATTATTTTAACAATAGAAGGTTGAACTTCGGCATTGATTTTTTGGCACATAGACAAGGGCATCACATTTGATGTTGCGCCAAAATCTACCATGCAATTATGTACATTTCTATTGAAAATTTCAAAAATTAATAAGAAATGTGGGACTTTTTTGTGAGTATTAACAACAGAATTTTATTGATTCTTAGCCACTGTCCCTGAAATTACTTTATCTACATTTGATATAGTTTTTCAGTGAGATCCCTTTTATCTGGGGATTCAGTTGTTGTTTTAGCAGGGACCTTTTGAGCTGTTTTAGAACTGATTTCTGCAATTTTCTTACTGTTCAGATTGTTGTTTTTACTATTTTCTACAGAAGAAGAGGGAATTTCAAAAGTTCGTAAACAAAAATATTAGCTCAAAGTTTCTTTAGTTCTTCAATCAAATCATACTCTAAACTTGGGGCTGCTAGATTCTGTTTTGTTTCATCTTGTTTAAATTGTTTCGGATGCACATTAGTACTTATTTCAGAAGAGGATTTATTATGAGTTTTTCTTCTGGTGTTGTAAGGATGGACAGTTTCAAAATTGGCTTGAAAAATACTATCGAAAAAATGTCCGAAGACATTGGGAGATGATTCCTCTTCTTCAACTATTTCTTCTTCAACCACGTCTTCAGAATTCTCAGGGGGGACTAAGTTATCATGTGCTTCAAGGATATTCTGTAGAGCGTATTGTAAGATTTCAAAATCTAGACCCTCAGGGGTCGGATTCGATCGGTTGGGGGGAAACGTTTTTCTGAAAGGAGGTTTGTAACTTCCTTTTCTCGAAGATGCTTCTTCAGTCGATCTCCTCAATTATACAACTTGATTCGATAATTTTTTGACGACCTTTTGCAAGCTTTCTAAGTCTGAGGTTTCTGATTGAGTTTTAGTTTGGGGAGGCCTAGGGAGAATTTCTATTTTCTTCTTAGAATATGGGGTTACTTCAGCCTCATTACTAATATTATCTTTCAAGCTCAAACTATCTTTTTCGATTTGACTTGCCTCCTCGAAGGCTTCCAGTAACATTGACTTCTTAGATATTTTAACCCAAATTTCTATGTTATTGTGTAGAGATTTAGTGTAATATGCCACAATAAGGTTTTCTGCGGGCATTGAATCAATGGAGATTTAGATTTTTAATGTGAGGAACCTTTGGTTAAAATATTTTACTCTCTCCTTAGGGTTCATCCTTAAGCTGGAGAGTTCGATGACTAAGACCTCCAGAGTTTTATCATTTTCGAAATTCTCTAGGAAACAAGTCTTGAATATTCCCCAAGATACAATGGTGTGAGGTTGTTGGGTGAAATACCATGTAGAAGCATTTCCCTCAAACATGTAAAGAAAAATTCTACATACCACATCTTCATGTTCTACACTTCGGAATCTAATGGCTAGCATGAATTTCTTTATGTGATCCTCAACGATTTCATTAGAATCTGGATCAATCTTAGGTAACCATTTCTCCGGGTGTTTTGGTAAAGGGTGCAGGGGTCTAGGTACAACCACAACATCTTGATCGAGCCAAGGCCTGGCGGGAATTTTTTGATTTTCCATGGGTGTAGGTGTTGTCGAAGGCTGAGATGGTGCAGATGAAGAACCACCTTCATCAAATGACTCTCTTCCTAAAGAGGAAGGAGATGAATGAGGTGGGGAAGGTGGAATACCAGATCCTCTGGTTGCAAGAGTAGGGGTGTGGTCAAGATCTATGGTATTATCTCCTAAAGGATTTAAACGTAGACTAGTGCCTTCAAGTTGATCTTGGATATCTAAGAAATCTAAAGGTTGATTGAGAGGCCTACTAGGTTGTCTAATATGGGCCAAAGCACTGTGTGTCCTTAAGAGTGGCTGATGAACAATTTATTGTACGTTCGCTCCTTGAGGATTTGGTGTTACTAGCTCAATGGGAATCTCGAGATTTTTGTTTGAGGTAGTTGTTGTTTCAGAAGTAACGTTGTTGTCTGAGTGACTACATGTTACTATGGGAGAGCGAGTGTGTGAGGGTAGAGTTTTGCGACCTCCATGTGCCATCAATTGTATTCATGCCCTCCTTCTAACGCCATTTGTTGACTGGTGAAAATGATCATTCGTCAACTGGAAAATGAGTCTGGTCCTGGGTTTTCTAAATAACCGAATCCATTTGGTGTAACTTGTTCTAATGGGTTTAATGGCTTCATTAGCCAATCTAAAAGTCCTAAAAGAAACAAATAAAACAAATAAAATATCTAACTAATTACTAATCACTATATATATATGTACATACATATAATGTAACTGTTGTAGATGTTGGAGCCACCTTTCTCTTAATACATGAAATGTTATGTCTAAGCCCAAAAAGATTGGTTTTAGAGACTTCGTCTTTTTCGCATTTCTCCCCCCTAAGATCGCAGTATCCTGACATGCGAAATGGCAAAAACCTTCCTAAGTTTAAATCACCATTACTAAAAGACTAAGCACGGATTATCATCACTTAGTACCTTGTACCCTCGCTCTCAGGAGTTACGCGTTGGACATCTCTTGAGCCTCCGACTTGCGAAGTCGCGAAGTGGTGTTAAAGTTACCCAAGTTAGTATCAAGGATAAGTCACTTTAAACCCTAGTTAGTCACTATCGTGATTCCGCGACTTGGAAATTGTTTCCCCAAAGGGAAACACCTTCATAGCCCCGATACACGAAGTCACAATTTCCTTTAATTAAGCATGGATTAATTAAAAGGATTATGTCAAATCACGTCTAATCTGTTACCTTGCACCATCGTGTTTTCAGGTTTTTAAGGTTCAATGGCTAGGAGCGAAAACATCCGATGTGATGAGCATCGAAAAGGGGATTAGCAACTAAGTACACCAATTTGAAAGAACTAAACCAGATTAATTAGTGCCTTAAACAAACTTTAACGCACGCGGTTTATGGATGAAATCTTGAATGATCCTATGATTTCCTATGTTATGACTCGTCAAGCATTTATGGCATTTATTTGAATTACAGTGAGGTGACAGATAGTAGGATCTCATTTTTACTCCTAAATCTTTTTATTAAGCGATTTGACCATTATGTTGGCAAGGACACCAGGGGTTTAAATGACCAAGATAGAGAGTTTTTCCTTCATTATTTTAGTTTTCATTTCTATTTGCGTGGAGAGCCATTTTACCAGGATAACCGTTGTTTGTGATTTTCAATTTTTTTCGACAGGTGGTCCAGTTGCAGGTTTCTCTATCATGGATCCACGAAAAATGCCCAACTCAGCTGCTAAGAGTTTAGGTCAGGGTTTAGACGTTGTTTTCGATACCTCACCCCGAATTATTAATTCTGTCAAGACATGGTCATACGTTTCCAACATTCTGCAATCTGAGTCAGTAAACTATTCGGATGATTCTAGCGATAATGAGAAGGATGACTTATCAACCAAATACAAAATTGTCGCTCAAGCAAAGATGCACAAAATAGCAGTAAGGCCCCAGCTTCTTCCCTATTGTGATATGAATAGGTGGGCACTGGACCATGTGGAAATCCCGACCAGGACAATTATCAGCGAACAGAAGGTGACGATTGGGACTTTCAAGCTAGAACATTTGCGGGCAATGTATAAATTGTCACCCACACCGAACCTTACTCACAATGCTGAATTTCTAGAAGGTTTCAAGAAGAAGGAGTGTGAGCAGTATGCAAAAATCTTATCCGATCTGATCAAAGATTGGCTCTCACACCCCATGAAATTTAGGGCTGATACTAATGGGATCTATTCAATCTCTTCCTTGGAGACACAATTCAAGTACATAGCGATGATGGCTTGTAGGTTGTATGGGAAGGAAGACACTACCCATTGTTTCCTCCCATGGGTGTTGCTCATTCATATAGTCGTTGAGGGTTTCTTCATCGACTAGGAAAAACTGTTGTCTGACAGTTTGACCAGTTGAATTATCGAATATCGAGCACAGAGGGCAAGTAAGAAAGCAGCCTTGTTCTTTATGTCTGCTTACATCATGGATGCCATCTGCTTCATGACACCCTTCCCACTAATGAACTGGAGCTGGTATCCATCTAATACATATCCTATTCATGTCTACCACTCAAATCTCTAGGAGGATAAAGCCAAAGAATACATCTACGAGATATTCAACTGGGTAATGGTGCCATTGCATGTCACCATCTTCGGCCAACTTCCACCCAAGATTTTGGATAGTGTCATGACCAACCTGAGTAACATGGAAGATTGGCATATAGAGGCGGAGTTTTTGTACATCAGGTTTTTCAGCACCTCTGTTCCTCCATATTCTCTACCACTTTTCTTGCCAGATAAGCTATTGTGTTGTGAGATTTCCAGGCAGACTGTGCTCGACGGAATAAGAAAAGAGCTCAAAGGAGTATCAAAAAAGGTATGGCCATCCTTCCCCATTCATATTGGTGCATATTCCTTGTTAGATTTTGGCCATGCCAAATCCGAGGCTACGGTTTTAGAAGAAATGAAGCTGGTGGATATTGAGTTCAAAAGGCACGACCCTAGTAAGGTTGTGAGCAATCACCTGGCGAGTTGTGGCCTAAAGAGATATGAACACGAGGATTCCCCTCACGATGAAATATTCCGGGGTGCGAGGTCCTACTCTAAAGTCTTAATTCAAATTCAATCCTTGCCACCCGAAGATATGGCTGATCTCTTGAAATTCCAGGAGCACCGGCAGAGTTGCCTCCCCCAGATTTTATAGGGTGAAGCCCCAAAGCTTCTAGTTACACAGCAGACAGAAGCCAAAGGTGCAAAGGACTCGATTCCTAATAGGGAGAAGAACCTAGGGAAAATAGGGGAGGCTGGAACCTCAAAGCAAGGAGCCTAAGTCCCCCCCAAACAGAAAGGAAACCCCGAAAAGGGTATGCTAGGCAAGCAGGCCCAAGTTCAAGCAGAGATACCCTCGCAAGGATCGAGCGACTCACTATCGCTCATGTCAAACAAGCTGGTCACATATGTTACCCCGAAACAACCATCCAAGGAAGTTGATAGTCTGATTGCTATTATCACACCCTTACAGTTCACAAAGGGGAATCCCGATGTGGGGTGGATTTTCAATGAAGAACTGACACCCATTTCTGTAGAGGAGTTGCCTCCTAACGAATTTTTCTTTGATAAAAAAAGGAAGGCTGTGGTGAGGCAAGAATTATATCAAAAATAGGGTGCAATGGCCAAAAAAATTAAAATCATGACAGATGGGAAGGTCGTGAAAGAGGAAGAATTCACAGACGAGATAGTAGGAACACTAGGGGCTTATGCTATAGCCAATTAGTACTCAGTTGGAGCTTTGAAGGCCCAGTTGAAACGAAAGAACCTCTTGATCAGTAAATTGGAAGCTAAAGTGGCTACTTCTAAAGCAAATACCAAGGATGAGGTGAGAAAAAGACTCGAGCAAGTCCGAATAGTCGATCTGCAGGAGATCGAGAAACTTACATCCGACCTTGTGCAGGTGTGCCAGTCGATGCAAATTAGCCAAATTCAAGTAAGCCAACAGGGACAACAAATTATAGAATTACAATCAAAGTTGGATGTTGCCGAGAATAAGGTTTTAGACATAAAAATGTTCAGATCCCAAGCTATCGAAATCCGACAGAAGGTATTAACGGCTCAACAAGACTTGCTTGTAAAAGTCGAAACCATTCAGAACCACTTTTAGATGATATATCAAGGGTTAGAAAGTATTTCTTTGAGGGAAAAAGAAGTCGGGGAAGCTCAGGTTGTTTTCCAAGACGTTGTTATAGCTACAGAAAAGATAGATATGGTCGACAACTCCAAATTATCCATCACAGAACAAACTAGAGGGAATATCTTGCTAAAGGTCTAGGAGCAAAATATATCAGAAAGAAGGGGGAGAGCTAATGAAGTGATGAATTCTTGTGAGGAAATGTTCGCCTTGATAAGTAAAATTTTTCTAGACCTTGATAAGGAAAGCAGTACTAGGATGCTGGAAAAAATCAATATAGCTAAACACCTGCTGGACATGAAATAAAATGTGGAGAAAGAGAAAGTGGAGATATCCCAAATAAGACAGGTTGATATGGTCCATGTGGACAAATGGCTAGTACAACTAAGTTTACAATTATTCTCTTTCATCACATAATACCGACAAGTAGGGAAAAGGTTTCCACAGTTGGCGAAGAATTGTTACACCTTTGAGGAAAGCAACCAAGCAGAGACTTCCAGGTTGATAGCCCATTTGGTGGAGAGGTGTGTCATTTGCATCGAGCAGGTGAAGAGGCAGGTTTCTGGTGCTAAATAATGACAAATGTGAACCCATTCTATTTCTAGAGCTGGAAGGGAAAAGAAAATAAGGTGCTCTTCCCTTATGAGGGAAGGCAAAGATGAGGAGATGAAACACTCCAATTTTCCATTTGTAACTGACAGGTTTCCAGAACGATCAGAATTCTATATGTTGAGAAGTTTGTTTAAATAATGGGGAGATTGTAATAGAAGAGGCTTTTTTCCAAGGGTATATTGTAGTAGAGAAAGTTCTTTTTAGCCAGGATTAATACAAAGCGAATTGAAGACTCCATATTCCATCAAGATTGAGTTATGTGTTTCTCCTCTATATTTCATGCTTCATGTAATTTTTTACATATACGTCTTTGATGAATGTTTTAGCTACAATTTAGTATAACTTCTAATGTGGTGATCAGGTTCTAGGTATCTAGTTATTTACAGTTTTTCCTCTATATCGGCTACTAGCAGGTACAAGACCTGTGAATTGCTTAGATCTCTACATTATATGCTTTCATCAAGGTATTCCTATCCTTTCTTCTTCTTCTACAACGTGGGATTCCTCTGAAATTGATGCCCCACATTGTTGACATCTCTATGTTTTCACACTCATTTTCAATATTTTAAACTCAGTTACGGAAAACAGCCTTCGATTACGCTAAACCCTTTGATTGGCTTCACTGAATTTTCCCCGTATAATATAAAGTTGAGATAATCACTTTAAAACATCAACCTTCTTTTAAAGCTCTGTTCTCCCCATGACTGTACCCATCGTAAGATAGCCCAACATCAAACATGGTGTATCGGACCAAACCAGCATTGCTTTGAATCTTTTCGATACCATACTTAAGACTGCCACCACCCGAACAAAGCTCGAATGTTCTTGGGCCGCCATCGAGCAGGATATCAACATTAAAGAATTTTTGGAAGCTAGACAAAGATAACTCAGAGATCGTCCATAGCTTCATCCCCTGATGTTATTTCTTCCCCTTCCTTTTCTTTCACTCTTTTTAGATGCTTAGACTCTACACTTTATATCCTTAAGTGTATACTCAGGAACAACATCTTTCTGGCGCCGTTGTCGTGGATGGAGAATCGTAGTCACTTTCCCCTAAGAAAACAACATTTCCAAGTTTCATTTTTTGATAGTGAACAAAGAGAGAACACCTTGTTAAGGATAAACCTTCATCATTCACTTGGCAACTCCACTCTTAAGTAAGTTGGCATCCTTTTGGAAGAACACCAGACAAAACCCAGATGCCAAACAGACAGTGTCGGTTTCCGACCCTGAAAAAATATTAAGACCAAGGGGTATTTTTAAACAAAACATGGTTGCATATCAACCCAAGTCTAATTAGTCTAAAGATAAAACCTCTTTCGAATCTTCATCCTCGCGAGAAATTCCTCTTAGGAAAATATTAGATAGTGCCATAAAAACCGAGACCTCTTTGACTACCTCTTACATTACAAAGGGTGACACGCCTACCTCAAAGCTCATCCCTATCGATATCCCATCGACTCTCAATATAAACCCCTCCATCACTCAAGGCCTTGAAGAATTTTCCACGTACACAGATTCGACACCGGTGGGTTCTCCCATTTACATATCCTGCAATTCAGAGGAGTTGAGTCCACGTATACCTTCTTCTCCTTTTTCATCTTTCACCTCCCCTGGTAAAAAGTTTCTCGATTTTTCCCCTTTCCACATCGAGGAAGCCAGAGAGTCACTATATATCTTCGCCAACCCCCTTTATAACGCACTGATTTCCTCTCCTAGGTTATCCATGGCCGTCGTTGGAGGAGGAGCAGGGGGAATAGGAGGTCAAGGCCAACAACCGCCTCCTAGGTTTTTCACCAAAGTAGCTGCTAGATACGCCCCCTTGGTCTTTCCAGTACCTCCCATGATTTACCTGAAAACTATATGAAAAACTTACCCAAGTTCATAGGAGAAGGGGATCTAACTGCAGCTGAGCATATCAATTTTTTTTATCAATTCGATGATATTCTAAGTCTCGAGCATGAGGACGTGTATTCCTGATTGTTTGTCCAAACCTTCGAGGGACAGGTAAGAACTTGGTTTTGGAGCCTGCCTCTAGGTTCAATCATATCCTACGATGCACTAGAAGACCTATTTCTCAAATAATGGGTCGAAAGAAAGGATCATTTATACTATTTGACCAAGTTCAGGTCTTTAAAGAAAAAGGGATCTGAAACTGTTATGGATTTTATCCAAAGGTTTAACAAGTTGTATAATAAGATCCCTGTTGAAGTTAAACCGTCTCAACCCACCACCAAAGTAACTTTCGTAGGATCTTTTGAACCCAATTTTTCTCTTCTATTAAGAGAAAGAAGAGGGGCTGACCTAACCCAAATGCAAGACAATGCTATGGAAATTGAGTCAAACATGATGGCTTCGGGTAAATCAAGAATGAAAATTGAGACGAGAAACAGGGAAACTAGATGTATTAGAGAACAAGCAGGTCCTTATGGATCGGGAAGATCCTCATATGACAAAATGGATGACATGGCTAGGATAATAAAAGAACTATCAAACAAAATCTCAAGAATGGAGCTAGATCAATCCAAAGCTGATCAATTCGTTAAAAGAGAATTCAGGAGAAATCCCAATCCTCGGTTCCAACCAAGACAAATTAAAAATGAATACCAAAATATCCAAGAACCTCTGAAAAATGAAAATTTTATTGGGGGAAATGATATGCAAGAGTTAGAAGACTTGGAAGAAGACGTAAACAACTTAGGCGACGACTATATACAACCTCACTTGACGAAAGAAGATTATAAGAAGTCCCTGAGCACTAAACAATCATCGGTCGAAGACAATAACCTAAACGATGCAAGTGATTTCTCTTATCAAGGAATGACTGACACCATAATGGCCAAGCTCCAACACAAATACAATCTGAGGCCCAGAAACAAACCTGTGTCGACTGCGCAACCCAAGAAAATTTTTCCTAGGGGTGAAATATACGAGCCTATACAGAAAGAGACCGTAATGCGAAATAACATAGGGGTAGATTCACAGAATACCAACGTAAAAGGGACAAAAACCCAAGCGAGAAGAACTAAGGCAGCTGAAACGCGGACACCCGAAACCAGAAACGCTGAAAATAAAACATTGCTACTAAATAAAATGGATAGGAAAGAGTCTGATGTTTCAGCCAAGGAAACGGATAAAACCGCGGGAGTTTTCTACCTAGAAAGCGAGATAAAAAAGATCAATATACCAATACCTTTGGTCGAGTTGGCGAATAATCATGTGTACCGAAAACAAATAACCAAGATGATAAATTTTTCAGATCTAGAGAGTCAGTCCGATGTAATAAATCTGGAAGATGACAAGCCTAATATCACTTTTCGTCCACATTTTGAAGGTGCCAGAGATACCGTCACCCCTTTCTATATTACCCTGAAAGTGCACGATCGACTATTGCATAATTGCATGCTAGACTCTGGGGCCTCTCATAACGTAATGCCCAAATATATTATGGATAGACTAGGCCTCAAGATCACCAGACCCTATGGACATTTTTACTCATTCGATTCAAGGAGAGTTAAGTGTATGGGCATGATCAAAGATTTAGTAGTCACCCTCGCCTAGATTCTAGTGAAAAATTTCCTAATGGATGTAGTTGTTGCCGATATACCCCCAAAGTATGGTTTACTATTATCTAGATCTTGGGGAGCCAAGCTCAAGGGATCCCTTCAGCTGGATATGACCTATGCCACAATCCCTATTTTTGGTGGACAGTTCACACGGTTATATAGGGAAACACGGTTGGCATATACAGTAAATGATCCACAGAATCCTAACAATTACCCTGTTTACATCGTCGATCAAGACCTGGGAAATTGTATTCTGTCCTTCGACAATACTGAAGATAATTGTATAGAAGAAAGTAACATCGATGAAATCAAAATTGAAAAAACAACTAAGGAGGTGTACAACATTGGAATTTGGAAAATGTTCTTTGATGGTGCTTCATCATGTGAAGGGGCAGGTGCAGGAGTGCTTTTCGTAGCACCCGAAAAATGAATTTGTCATTCCCTTCTCTTACAGGCTACAGTGGGACGTAGACTTCACAAACAACGTTTGCAAATATGAATCTCTAGTCGTGGATCTAGAAGCTGCCAAGAAGCTGAACATAAGGAACTTAGAGGTCTATGGAGATGCTGAACTGATTGTGAAGCAGGTAAATTGGGAGTACCAAGCCAAGCACCTAAGACTGAGGTCCTACAAAAATTGCGCCTGGGATCTAATGGAAAATTTCTTTTTATCGGTAAAGGTTCATTTCATCCCATGAGCCTAAAACCAACAAGATGATTCACTGGCCAAAGAAGCTTCGACTTTCACACCCCCTACCGCTTTCAAATTAAAATACTACATAGAGGTAAGGCATAGACCATCCATACCAAACAACATACAACACTAGTAGGTTTTCGAAGATGACGAACATATCAGAAAGTTCCTGAAAATGGTGGGTGATTTCTCTGAAACCCACATTGACCAGGAAAACCAAAACGATCATACCTGGATTATGCAGGAAGGGGAGGAGCCTCAGGAGTTCCGAGAAAAAATTGCAAATCATCACCTGGTAGTGTTAAAAGGTAATCAGATCCCTAAGGGCCTAATACCTTTGGAAAGGTTGTTTGATCAAAATGACATGCCTCTGAAGTCCACCTTACAACCCCAACCAGAGGAGGTCGAAGACTGTGACATGGGCACCCCTAAAGAGCCTAGGATAGTGAAGTTATCAAAGTACCTTCCTCCCAAGATAAAAAGCAAGTATAAGGACTTACTTGGGTGGTATAAAGATGTATTTGCATGGTCTTACGATGAGCTCCGAACCTATGATACCTCTGTGATCGAGCACAAAATACCTTTAAAACCTGGTGTTAAACCCTTCAGACAGAAGCTCAGACAAATCAACCCCATTTTACTGCCTGTGGTCGAAAGAGAAGTGAAAAAGATGTTAGACACAAAAATAATTGTACCTCTCAGGTAATCTGACTTGGTGGCGAACTTAGTCCCAGTTAGGAAGAAAAGCGAGGAGATTAGACTGTGCGTTGATTTTAGAAATCTAAACAAGTCCTCTCTCAAAGATAACTATCCTCTGCCCAAAATGGATCATGTTTTGGAAAAAGTAGTCGGGGCAAATAGGATTTCAATGATCAATGGGTTTTCCGGTTACAATCAAATTGCTCTCAATGAGCATGATAAAACAAAAACAACTTTCACCACCCCTTGGGGCACATTCATGTATGACAAAATTCCTTATGGTCTAATGAACGCAGGTGCTACCTTCTAGCATGCTATGGATATCGCCTTCATTGATGAAAGAGATAAATTCGTGGTTATCTACCTCGATGACCTGACTGTCTTCTCTAAATCTAACGAAGACCATCTATTACACCTAAAGAAAACGTTTGAAAAATGATGAAAATTCAGTTTGTCTTTAAACCCAAAGAAGTCTCACTTTGCGATGCAAGAAGGTAAACTCTTGGGCCACATTGTGTCTCGGGACATAATTAAAATCGACCCTAAAACGGTAGAAGCTATAGACACCATAAATATTCCTAGAAATATAAAAGAAATTCAGTCATTTTTAGGAAAAATAATTTTTTTGAGAAGATTTATCCCAAACTTTGCTGAAATCGTGAAATTGATCACAGGTATTCTAAAGAAGAACATCGAAGTGAAATGGACGTTAGAGGTTAAAGCATCATTTGCACACATCAAGAAATTTATTAGCGAAGCGCCCATACTGGCAAGCCTTGATTACCTAAAGTATTTCCTGATTTTCTCATTCACCTTCGAACACACAAGGGAGACAGTACTTCTCCAGAAGAATGAAGAGGGTTTCGAGAAACCAATAGATTTTTTTAGTAAAATTCTTAGAGATGTTGAACTGAGATATGATATAATAGAGAAACAAGCGTATGCTATGGTTAAGGCTTTGAAGGCTTTTAGAACTTGCGTGCTTCACTCCAAGGTAATCGCATACATTCCCACCAGTTACATGAAGGATATATTGGTTCATCCTAAAAGTGATGGAAAAATGGTTCGATGGCTCGCTAAAATTCAAGAGTTTGACCTAGAGGTAAAACCGACGAAACTAGTAAAAGGACAAGGTCTAGCTAAGCTCTTGGTGGAATCAAATTTCAGAACACTCGGAATAAATAACCTGCATGTACACTTAAGGTACACTTTGTGGCCAAATCGGATAGGCACGAAGAAATCCATTGGTACTTACCCTTTCCAAATGGTATATAGGACTGATGTGGTATTACATATAAATATGCCCCTCCCTATAATGAAGCTCTAGAAAGATGAGAAAGAAGAGCCAAACCAGATCACAAGAAGAATAAATCAGTTGATTGAGGTCCAACAATGCAGGACCGAGGTGGACGCAAGGATGCAGAAATAGCAGGACAACATGAAAGCGTCGTTCGATCATAAAAACAAAAGAAGGGATTTCCTCCCTAGCGATTTGGTTTTTAAATGGGATGTTTGGAGGTAAGATTCAACAAAACATGGTAAATTCGATCATATCTGGTACAGATTGTTCAAAGTCTTAGCTTCTGAAGGGAAGAATTCATTTTTGTTAGAGAATTTGGACGGTAAAACTCTCAATGCCCCTGTCAACGGGGGTCATTTGAAGCACTATGTGCAATAAATGAGTTCCAAATCTCCATTGTATATACTGGTTTGTGTTTTCCTTTTTCCTTTTTATAAACTTTTTGGTAGGTTCACATTCATCACAAATAAAACAGGCTATTGATTTCCTAGAAGTAGAGACATAGAGTTTGACACCCAGAATCCCATAAATCTTGAAGACCTGATACTCTTCGTGTTGTTTCATGCAGGCCTCTGAATTACAACCCAAACTGCGAAAGGAGAAAGGGACGGTCAGGCATCAGGAAATTGACCCACTCGAAATAGGGGACAAATGTTTTTATTTTAGAGGAGAACGAAGTGGTAAGGCCAAGGTATGAATTTCCTAAGTATTTGGTTTTCAAACGAACATCTATTAAAACATAGGAGTGGTCTCACAAGTATGTTGTATTCACCTGAGTCAGGGTTGCATGATAACATCCGGGTTTTTGAGGTCCATAGCCTTCTCTCTTTCCCTTTTTTTCATCCTTGGTCCTCTCTCCTTAAGCTCTGACACCCGCCCTTACTGTCCACAGAGGAAAAGAGGTTCCACTTCAATTTTGGAAACTGGCGAATGTCTCAGGAAGCGAGCTGGTCCCCACAACTTCTCAGTCCCTTGTTGAACAAGGCCATGCGTATGTGGATCCTAACTCTCGTAGGTCTTTTAACAGATTTCAAATGGTTAAGTATTGCTCAAAAGAAGACCCTTGGAAATGAATTCTCCCTTATTTTCCTATGGAATAGGGCATCGTGAAGGTTAAAAGAAAGTTGGTCCAGAGCACTCAAAGCAAGTTGACAAGCCTCTATAACGAATATACACAAATATCACCCCTGGTTTTTTTTTTCCAATTGATTGCCCCCACTCCACTTTTCAAAAGTAAAGTATAAGACAAATGGTGAAAGGAAATTAGTAATTGATTGCCCCCATCTAGTCCAAAGATATGATGAAAGTAAATTCATAAAAATGATTTCCCTCATCTCAGCATTTAAATGCAATATTACAGTTTGGAGTGGTGAAAGGAAATTCAATAAAGGGAACAAGATAACTTCACCGGGGTACTAAACAGGCTCGCTGGCAGTGAAGAAATATCTAAGATATTTTGTAAGGCTGTCATACTTAAATTATACTACACTTTGGTAGTCAACATTTTTTGAAACCGGATCCACAACTTGAGTTCATGCAGGTCTCCCCTATTAAAAACATGATTTTTTGTTTTTTTTATGCAAGCTAAAACCTACTATATCTGTTAATTTTCCTAAGATTGATTGGACCATCTTAAGCAGCTCTGAATTCAGTCTCGAGGAAGGGAAAGTTACTAAAGGGACTGTCGTCGAGTTGAGGAAGCATGTTGAGTTTTGGAAATTTTTGGAATTAAGGTCGAAACCTCAATTTTTCCTCTGCACCCCCTTTCCAAATGAAGTTTTACTAAAGCCAACCAATGACTCCTTGTACCCCTTCTCAAGCACTTGGTATGCTATCCTTCTCATCTCATAGGGAGATGAGATCCCTAGTTGGAGCCTATGTTGGAGCTTCATTTCTCTTAATACATGAAATGTTATGCTTAAGCCCAAAAATATTGGTTTTCGAGACTTCGTCTATATCGCGTTTCTCCCCCCAAAGATCGTAGTATCCTGACGTGTGAAATGGCGAAAACCTTCCTAAGTTTAAATCACCATTACTAAAAGACTAACCGCGGCTTATCATTTCTTAGTACCTTGTACCCTTACTCTCGAGAGTTACATGTTTGACGTCTCTCGAGCCTCTGACTCACGAAGTCGCGAAGTGGTGTTAAAGTTACCCAAGTTAGTATCAAGGACAAGTCACTTTAAACCCTAGTTAGTCACTATCGTGATTTCGCGACTCGACAATTTTTTCCCCAAAGGGAAACACCTTCGTAGCCCCGATACACGAAGTCGTGATTTCCTTTAATTAAGCATGGATTAATTAAAAGGCTTAAGTCAAATCACGTCTAATCCCTTACCTCGCACCATCGCATTTTCGGGTTTTTAATGTTTAGTGGCTAGGAGCGAAAACACCCAATGTGACGAGCGTCGAAAAGGGGATAAGAAACTAAGCACACCAATATGAAAGAAATAAACCATATTAATTAACACCTTAAACAAACTTTAACGCACGCAGTTTATGGATGAAATCTTGAATGATCCTACGATTTCCTATGTTACGACTCGTCAAGCATTTATGGCATTTATTTGAATTGCAGTGAGGTGACAGATAGTAGGATCTCATTTTTACTCCTGAATCTTTCTATTAAGAGATTTGACCATTATGTTGGCAAGGACACCAGGGGTTTAAATGACCAAGATAAAGAGTTTTTCCTTCATTATTTCAGTTTTCATTTCTATTTGCATGCAAATCCATTTTACCAGGATAACCGTTGTTTGTGATTTTCAATTTTTTCGACAGGTGGTCCAGTTGCAGGTTTCTCTATCATGGATCCATGAAAAATGCCCAACTTAGCTGCTGAGAGTTCAGGTCAGGGTTTAGACGTTGTTTCCAATACCTCGCCCCGAAGTATTAATTCTGTCAAGACATGGTCATATGTTTCCAACATTCTGCAATCTGAGTCGGTAAACTGTTTGGATGATTCTAGCGACAATGAGAAGGATGACTTATAAACCAAATACAAAATCGTTGCTCAAGCAGAGATGCACAAAATAGCGGCGAGGCCCCAGATTCTTCCCTATTGTGATATGATCAAGTGGGCGCTGGACCATGTGGACATCCCAACCAGGACAATTATCAGCGAATAGAAGGTGACGATTGGTACTTTTAGGCTAGAACATTTGCGGGCAATGTATACATTGTCACCCACACCGAACCTTACTCACAATGCCGAAATTATAGAAGGTTTCAATAAGAAGGAGTGTGAGCAGTATGCAAAACTTTTATCCAATCTGATCAAAGATTGGGTCTCACACCCCGTGAAATTTAGGGTTGATACTAACGGGATCTATTCAATCTCTTCCTTGGAGCCACAATTAAAGTACATACCGATGATGACTTGAAGGTTGTATGGGAAGGAATACACTACCCATTTTTACCTCCCATGGGTGTTTCTCATTCATATAGTCGTTGAGGGTTTCTCCTTCAATTGGGACAAACCATTGTCTAACAGTCTGACCAGTCGAATTACCGAATATCAAGCACAGAGGGAAAGTAAGAAAAAAACTTCGTTATTTATGTCTTCTTACATCATGGATGTCATCTGCTTCATGACACCCTTCTCACTAATGAACTGGAGCTGGGATCCATCTAATACAGAGCCTATTCATGTCTATCACTCGAATCTCTGGGAGGATAAAGAAAAAGAATACATCTATGAGATCTTCAACAGGGTAATGGTGCCATTGCATGTCGCCATTTTCGACCAACCGCCACCCAGGATTTCAGATAGCATCATGACCAACTTGAGCAACGTGGCGGATTGGTATATAGAGGAGGAGTTTTCACACATCAGGGTTTTTGGCACCTCTATTCCTCCATATGCTCTACCACTTTTCTTGCCAGATAAGATATTATGTCACTATATCACCAGGCAGACTGTGCTTGGGAGGATAAGCAAAGAGCTCAAAGGAGTATCAAAAAAGGTATGTTCGTCCTTCCCCATTCATATTGGTGCATATTCCTTGTTAGATTTTGGCCATGCCAAAGCTGAGGCTATGGTTTTAGAAGAAATGAAGCTAGTGGATATTGAGTTCAAAAAGAACGACCCTAGTAAGGTTATGAGAAATCACCTGGCGAGTTGTGGCCTAAAGAGATATGAACACGAGGATTCCCCTCATGATGAAATATTTTGGGGTGCGAGGTCCTACTCTGAATTCCTAAGTCAGATTCAAGCCCTGCCACCTGGAGATATGCCCGATTTCTTGAAATTCCAGGAGCACTGGTAGAGTTGCCTCCCCCAGATTTTACAGCGTGAAGCCCCAAAGCTTCCAGTTACACAGCAGATGGAAGCCAAAGGTTCAAAGGACTCAAGTCCTAACAAGGATAAGAACCAAGGGAAAACATAGGAGGATGGAACCTCAGAGCAAGGAGTCGAAGTCCCCCACAAACAGGAAGGAAACCCCAAAAAGGGTACGCCAGGGAAGCAGGCCCTAGGTTAAGAGGAGATACCCTCGCAAGGATCGGGTGACTCACTATCACTCATATAAAACAATTTGGTCATAGATGTTACCCCGAAACAACCATCCAAGGAAGTCGGCAGTCCGATTGCTATTATCACACCCTTACAGTTCATAAAGGGGAATCCCGATGTGGGGTGGATTTTCAATGAAGAACTGATGCCCATTTCTCTAGAGGAGCTGCCTCCTAACGAATTTTTCTTTGATAAAAAAAGGAAGGCTGTGGTGAGGCAAGAATTATATCAAAAAGAGGGCGTAATGGCTAAAAAGTTTAAAATCATGACAGATGGGAAGGCTGTGAAAGAGGAATAATTCACAGATGAGATAGTAGGAACACTAAGGGCTTATGCTACAGCCAATCAGTACTCAGTTGGAACTTTGAAGGCCCAGTTGAAATGAAAGAACCTCTTGATCAGTAAATTGGAAGCTAAAGTGGCTACTGCTGAAGCAAATGCCGAGGATGAGGTGAGAAAAATCCTTGAGCAAGCCTGAATAACTGATTTGTAGGAGATTGAGAAACTTAGATCTGACCTTGAGTAGGTGCAAATTAGCCAAATGCAAGTAACCCAGCAGGGACAATAAATTATAGAATTACAATCGAAGTTGGATGTTGCCGAGAATAAGGTTTTAGACATAAAATTGTTTAGATCCCAAGCTGCCGAAATCCACAAGAAGGTATTAACGGCTCAACAAGACTAGCTTGTAAAAGTAGGAACCATTCAGAACCACTTTCAGACGATAGATCAATGGTTAGAAAGTATTTCTTTGAGGGAAAAATAAGTCATGGTAGCTCACGTTGATTTCCAGGACGCTGTTATAACTACGACGAAGATAGATATGGTCAACAGCTCCAAATTATCCATCGCAGAACAAATTAGAGGGAATATATTGCTGAAGGTCTAGGAGCAAAATATATCAGAAAGCAGGGGGAGAGCTAATGAAGTGATGAATTCTTGTGAGGAAATGTTCGCCTTGATAAGTAAAAGTTTGCTAGACCTTTATAAGGAAAGCAGTGCTGGGACGCTGGGCAAAATCAATATAGCTAAACGCCTGCTGGACATCAAAGAAAACGTGGAGAAAGAGTAAGTGGAGATATCCCAGATAAGACAGGTTGATATGGTCCAAGTGGAAAAATGGCTAGTACAACCAACTTTACAATTATTCTCTATCATCATAGAAGACTAAAAAGTAGGGAAAAAGTTACCACAGTTGGCAAAGAGTTGTTACACCTTTGAGGCAAGAAACCAAGAAGAGCCTTCCAGGTTGATAGCCCAGTTGGTGGAGAGGTGTGTCATTTGCATCGAGCAGAAGAAGGGGCAGGTTTCTGCTGCTAAATAATGATAGATGTCAACCCATTCTATTTCTAGAGCCGGAAGGGCCGAGAAAGGAAGGTGCTCCGCCCTTATGAGGGAAGAAAAATATGAGGAGATGAAATGCTCCAATTTTCGATTTGTAACTAATAGGTTTCTAGAACGATCATAATTCTAGATGTTGAGAAGTTTGTTTAAATAACAGGGAGATTGTAATAGAAGAGGCTTTTTGCCAAGGGTAGATTGTAATAGAGAAAGTTCTTTTTAGCCAGGATTAATACAAAGCGAATTGAAGACTCCATATTCCATCAATATTGAGTTATGTGTTTTTCCTCTGTATTTCATGCTTCATGTCATTTTTTACATATCCATCTTTGATGAATTTTTTAGCTACAATTTAGTATAACTTCTACTGTGGTGATCAGGTTCTAGGTATCTAGTTATTTACAACTTTTCCTCTTTATCGGATACTAGCAGGTACAAGACCTATGAATTACTTAGATCTCTACATCATATGCTTTCATCAAGGTATTCATGTCCTTTCTTCTTCTGTTACAGTGTGGGATTCCTCTGAAATTGATGTCACACATTGTTGACAGCTCTATGTTTTCACACTCGGTTTCAAGATTTTAAACTTAGTTAGGGAAAATGGCCTTCAATTACGTTAAACCCTTCGATTGGATTCATTGAATTTTCCCCGTATAATCTAAATTTGAGATAAGCACTTTAAAACATCAACCTTCTTTTAAAGCTCTATTCTCCCCATGATTGTACCCGTCGTAAGACAACCCAACATCGAACCCGGTCTATCGAACCAAACCAACATCACTTTGAATCTTTTCAATACAATACTTAAGACTGCCACCACCCAGACAGAGCTCGAACGTTCATGGGCCACCATCGAGCGGGATATCAGCATTCAAGAATTTTTGGAAGCTAGACAAAGACAACTCAAATATCGGCCATAGCTTCATCCCCTAAAGTTGTTTCTTCCCCTTCCTTTTCTTTCACTCTTTTTAGATGCTTAGACTCTACACTTTATAGCCTTAAGTGTAGACTCAGGAATAACAGTAGATATATTTAAACAGAAGGTTTACTTAGCTTACTTATGTACATGATATAGAAACTGCAAGTTTTAATCTAAACTTATGAAAATCAATGTGAAAAAATATTTCTTCTAGGAAGCAGATAAAGAAAGCACATAAAAATATTTTTTTTTTGTTTTTCCTTTATAAATCTAAACTAATATGAAAAAATATTATGAAACAAAAACGCGTGGATAGTCAAAAGATGAAACGTATATTCGAGTTTCAGTGATAAGTAAATGACAGAAAAATACAAATGAGCTAACTTGTTAGTGAGTTAGTGATGTGTATCCAAGCATCTGGAATGAGTAGAGAATGTCCAACTACCACGTCCAAGAGGGAAACCCGTAATGAACCTTCAGACTATTCTAAATAAATCCAGAACATGTGTTGGCAGTTTGGATTTTAATGACTGAAGTGGAGACACAAACATAAACCTATGATCTCATAGTTATACATGATTACTGTAAGATAAATCTGAAAGTAACCTGTACATTTCATTTTCAATTGAAATTGAAAGATAAATCCTATCGTTTTCACTGAAAATATGATCACATCATTTATATTTTGAGAAGAAAATTATAGATGGTATTTAATATAACAATCCTTCACATCAAAGATCATTTAATCTAAAGATATCAGATCTATATATGTAGTAGCATTAAAAAAACATAAATGACAAAATTAATAAACAAGAGGCTAAAGCCAAAATGCATGAATGTTGTTTCATCAAGTTCTGGAATTAATCGTCCATCTTTTGATCTCAGCCAAGATTTCATCTATTACAAAATATGGTTTATTTAAATATTTCAGGGAAGCTAATCATCCTATCTTCTAAGATAGGATCATATCTGAAAAGGATCTCAAAGTTACAAAAATAGAGGGTCTAAAAAGCCACTCAATACCAAACTGTATGTTCAAAATTACACAAGTTTTGTTTTGATTTAAAAAGTAAGCCAAAAGAGGTGACCAATCAACTAAGTCCAACAATGCTCCATATTATGAGATCACCACAAGATACATCCTATCCTGAAAGAAAATGAAATAAGAAGATTAGATGTTTATTTAACTAACATTTTCCAAATTTTATATGAAAATTGACTTGGCTACAAAATCTCTCGATTTTGTAGCCAGTCTTGTTATTGACAAAAGAAATCTAAATCACTCTATATTAATTAGAAAAATAACAATAAAAGAAAAAATAAAATAAAAAACAATCTTACCATTCAACTGAAAATCAAATTTGAATCACAAAATTTCAGAGTTGATCATAGCCTCGATACTATCAACGTTTTTTATTATGATATTGCCAGTCCTTTTCAAGCGTTTTCCTTGCCTTTGTGCATTGATCTTGAGCTCACGGTTTTCAATTGTCAACGAGTGGTTTTGAGCCGTAAGAGCCTTGATATTTTCTTGAAGGATGGGAATGTCTGTGTAATACATACCTATCTAGTGTAAACACACTTCATAATTTACAGCAGGGAAAAATGGTTGAGGAAGCGCATGACTATGTGTTAAAACACTACCACTATCCATTGTCGGCTTTTGACCGAATTTAATTCCTGAAAAATCCTTGTAGTGATTCAGACATGGTGGCAAGTTATTCACATAATCGAAGGCTTGACTGAGATCCGGTTTAGAGTGATTTGGGTCTTCAGTTGCTAGGAATGTTTCAATCTCAGAATCATATCTCTCATGGACCTCGATCGATTCGATCGAGCTCACATGAGCTTTTGATTTATTTCATAGGCTCCTCAAAATTAGTCTCCCAACCCTCTTGTTATTATACCCTCGCATGTCTCGATTTTTATTTAACTGTTTGTAAGGGTTTCCACTGGTGGATATGATGTCAAGATTAGGGTTGACGACTTGTTCACACTCAGGAATTTTGACAAGCTTGGAGTCGATGTCTTACTGTTCACACACAGATTGATTGGGCATAGCCCTTTCACAAGGATTTTCACATAAGAAAACTAGCCTATCACTGGAGGGAAAAAGACACTTATCTAGCATAGGTTTATCAACCACCAGTGTCTCCATAGGGTTTACTATGAAAAAGCCATTACGAGTCACGAAAGAATCCCAATCATCATTAAGTAGTTTCAGATGATGTACTATCAACAACTTAATCAACCCATGATGAATTAAGCTGGAATCCAATTTCTGCCTTTTATATCTCTTTGACATATTATATAAAATTCTTAATAAGTAAAAAGACATGTTTAACTGGAAACTGATAAAATGCATTAGCGGCCTTATGTGATAAAGGAATACGAGGTCGTAGTGACCATCACAAGTAACAAATTGCCTTAACACTGCCAATAGACTGTGCCATCTATCTTTAAATAGAGAGAGCATCATACCTTTGTCACAAGATTGAATTTTCTGAGTGGTGACAAACTGACTCCATGGTACCTCTTCCAACTTTGAATTGTTAAACCATTTTTGGCCAGTGAGGGGGAGGCCCGTTTCCTCACTCATAAATTCCTCGATGTTTTCCAATTGAATATTGCCCACTTTGGCTCTGCATACATTGAATGTGAGGGCAAATTCTTGGGCTGCTTGTAAGTTATAACCCTGGAGTTTCTTGAGAAACACAACCCAATCCTGACTTTTAAGGTCTTCACTTGCATCATCACACAATAACAATGTTTGGGAGCCATTCGGCTTGACACAGACGATAGGGGCCATAAGGGTTTGGACAGGCAGTGACAAAGGTGACCAGAACTCACTGTGAGCATAAGGGGTAGAAGAAACAGAGGAAGGCTAGAGAAAATAAAAAAGGAATAAAACCCATAGTTACCATAGCATGACCAAAATGAGAGCATAAGGGGTTTCAAGCCACGAAAATCAGGCCTTTCGGGTAATGAATGCCCTGAGTACAGAGAGAAACCCAAGACTCTAGTTTGTAATGATGGATCTGTCGATTTAAACTGCCACTTCAAACATAGTATAGGGTACGACCGAGTTGTGTTTGAATCTCATCATATGTAATGGGTACCTCGATTTGCCAATGTTAGGAGAGAATGCGATCCAAAAATCAAAGTACCAATCAAAAGATTTAAAATCGAAAATGATCTACCGAGAATGTTAAATGAAGAATCTTATAGTCTTAATGCCAATATATTCTTGATGTATTTACAAAGTACTCAAGATATATCTTATAATCCAGGAGAAACTCAAAACAAATGTTTTATTGACATATGATAAGCTTCAAAGAAAAACAACATTCATTAAAAAAGTTGTAAGAACATTGACCCTACATAAATACCAAGCCTTGGTTATAAATTCAATTTGATTATAAGTTTTAATGTTTCATTCATGCTTTCAGTCATGAATGAAGCATTAAAACGAAAAAAAGAAATAAAATAGGAACAATCAAAACATCATTTTTACAACCAAATAGTCACCTTCAAATAGCAATATTTACATGACGAAGCGTAGGTAGCTACAGGAATTGTTATTTGTCACTTTAAAAGGAAAGAGTCGTGTAGGGTTGCCAATAGATATCTAGAATCATGTTTTTTATGTTCAATGAGTATATCCATAATTTTCTTGAGCTATATTTTCAATTATTGGCAATGTATATCTAGCTAAAGGGTCACATGGCTAAATTAATGTTGGTGATGGAAAGACGTTTATTGATCTAGTTGTACCTAAATATTAAGAATTTCATTTTCTACACCCCATTCAACATCCTCTTGGATCATATTATCTACAAGGAAGGATGTTTGGTCAAACCAATGGAAATCATAGTAATTTTAGAATATGTATGAACTAGAGAATGTCCATGTATTATGGTCATGAAGGGTATTACCATATATTTATCATGGGGCATTCTCAACTAATAATGTAGAAGGAGGAACTAATATGAAAAGGTGTCCCATTTGTATGGATTGTAGAATGTGAAAAGGGTTTTTCCAAGTTAAAACGATGGATGGTTATGGCTCTAATTCTTGTTTTTCCTAATTGGTCAAAATTTTTCCATGTCTATGTGGATTACACTAACATTTCATTGGGATCATGTTGGCATAGCTAGGGGAACACATGCTACACCACCCAAGGTAATTTTCTAGAAAAAAATTGTAATTACATAGCCATGAAATGCAAAGGCGTGGTGATGGTGTATATTCTACAAAATTTCAAGGATTATCTTCTAGACCAGTCCTTCAAGTTGTTCATTAATAATTTAGTGGTCAAGTATTTGGTTAACAATACAATGTTGGAGGGTTAATTCTATCGATGTTTTCTACTATTTTAGTAGTTTGATTTTGAAGTGGTGGTTAAACTAGGTAAATAAAATGTGGGACCTAATCACCTCTCGAAAATCTACAATTGTAACAATGTTGGGATAGCTCATAAAGTGTTGAATATAGATATCTTTGGCATGGAAGTAGTTATTGAATTCTTCACTAATATTTCCAACTTCAAATATAAATCTACACGCACTAGAAGAATATGGTGATAGTAAAGATTGATAGCTCATAATTAAGGATACAAATTATTAGTTAATCATACGGTACTTGCACACATTAACAATGGATGGGATTCTTGACTACTATGTGTTGGATCATGAATGATAGGTGGTGCTCTAGGAATCCCATGATGGACATAGAAACATACATTATAGTGAGAATACACAACTATCACAACATAGATTACAATGAGACATGTTGGATGCAAGTATCATTCAACTAGGATAGAGTGCACTCTCCACTCCATTATTCATATTATTATCTTCATTCACTCCTAGTATTAGTACATATTCTCCCTTTATATTCTATCATTTGTTTACTTAGGGTTCATATATATGTGTGTGTGTGTGTGTGTGTGGTTAATATTTTGTACTAAAAATCTGTTATAGTTGTATTGGTCAATGTAAGAATACAAAAAAAATGTTTTTCCCACAGTCTATGATTCATACTTTGTTAAAAACATTGATGCATGTCTACCAAAAATGAAATTCTATCCTTTCATGAGGATTGTGAACTTTTACTAGTATAAATCCTAGTTTAAAAAACACGTCAAAACCCTTGCCTTATCATTGTCCTTTCACCATATCCATTAGCCCATACAACTTGATAAGATTTTTCCATGAGATTCATTTCCATCACCAAAACCTGCATGAATCATAAAAGACAAATTATTTATATGAGTAAATAATATATAAGCAAATAAACATGTATTTAGTTATGTAAAATACTCTAGAAAAAACTTAAGTGGTTTCATACCCTAATAAGCTTCTCTTTGTTTCGAGAATAGGTTATTCCCTACTAAACAGGGCCAACCACGTGAAGGTGGAAGATCATATGGCCCCTCCCCTCCTCACATTGCTCTCAATTCCCCATACCCAAAAAATGATTTTGTTTATATAGAAAACATATAGACATTCATGCATAACTAGGATAGTCATCAAAACATATGAACATATAAACATTGAATCATATGAACATATAAACATCCAAATACAAGTCATGAATTTATACATCTAATTTTTCTTTTATTTATTGTTTTTTACATTCATAAAATTGACAATTGGGGTATCATAATCATCCAAGGACATTGTATTTTGTGTGCCCTGTCCTTCTATTGTTTATGTTTACATGTGCTCATGTACCATACTTCTGGTAATTTGCTAAGAAGGGCATCGAGGCATCTGTGCACGGTCATGAACAACAACAACGAAAATGATCATATCGATATGTTGAAATATAATTGGAATAACTAATTCATTATTTTGATTAACATTACACTATTTCTCTTTACTTGTCTGTGTAGTTGTGACAGTTGGTGCGTTAATTTCTTGTCTAGTTGGTTCCTCTTGAAGTTCACCGTCCTGAACTACATGCTCTTCAATTATGAGAAGATAATATATAAGTATAAGTTAGGAAATAAATATCTACAATCACAGTAAATATTTCTAATTCTGAAGAATAAATATCGGAATGGGTACTTTGCTCCCCACTATCATTGGACATGTTCACCATTGTATGACATGGTGTCTGCTGAATACGGCTAGATTCACTGTTGCGGTAGCACTGTTGCTTGAAAACAAACATAAATATTTATTTAAGGGTGATATAATAAAACTTGAATAGACTTTACAAGCATTCTACTACAATTTCCTTATTCATTTTATTTACCTGTGTGGTTGGGGAGATTGGAGTCTGGACGAAGATTTTCCTATATTCAATCACACTTTTAAAACCATTCTTGTAACTAAGATTTAGGTCTTCCTCGGTGGCAACAGTGTCGAACATATTTAAATGCAATGCATAACACCATTAAAAATACCAATAACAAAAACATATATTTGTTCGCCACTGTTAAATAAATATTAACCATAGTTAATCATTTAAATCTTACGATTCAGGCTTTTAGTTTTCCATAGCCACCTTGGCCTAGTTTATGTTGCCCGTGCTTTTCCACTCTAGCCTTGGTTTCTTTGGAGGTGTCTGGTAGCCTACATATGGAATTTTTGAAAAAAATTAGATATCAGAATTGTTACTTAAAATAGGAAAGAAAAACATAAATGATCATATTTCACTAATAATATGACATGTGTTGTACATTGCTTGACCAGGTCATGGATGTCTTCCTTGTTTTTTAAACAAGTTCTCCTTTGCATCCTGTATCATGGCCTTCCACTCTTTCTCCGGAACCATGGGAGGGTGCTCATGCTTGAGGTCTAATTGCAATTTCTCCCTATATTGGGCCCTGGTATATTTTAAATTCTCGTCGGCTAACTTTGTAACCAATTTCTTGTTGAAAGTGTTGCTGAACAAGTTTACCATGTGGTCTATTAAATCATCTTTTTTTTTCTATCTTGGCCATTCCATTGTGTGTGAATGGTGGGGGCAAACCGATCCAATGCTTTGTCATTTAAGTTTCTATAGAAAACATTGTTTCCTGTAGAAACATATTATCCATTAATTTATAATAATCTTAACAAATTTCCATTTCAATTTCATGATAAAAATGAATCAATTAGTTAACAATTACCTGCAATCTTCTGAATCTTGATCAGAACACATGTGTCATCCACCAGAAAGGTTACATCTACTGATATAGTGCTTTTAATTCATTCTGCTCCATGTAGAATAATTTCCTCTCCATCTACAGTACGTTCCTCTCCAGATTCATGTGGAGTCCCAGGCACCAACTCATCATGCTTTGGCATGTCATGCTGGTCAAAATAATTGTGCTCATCAATGGATTCCAAGGCAACCTCAGGAGGCTAAAAAATCCTTACTTGCACTTTTCTATGTCGACATTTTTGTTGCATTGGACCAACACTGCTACCTATAGCAGTTGCAGGATCGGAAGGTTCTCAATGCACGAGGTTTAAAATCTCCTACAAATGGAAAACTTTACTTTATCAGATCATATAGAAAATATATAAAAAAAAATGGATATGAAATTGTCATAGCTGATAAAAATATGTGAAGATGCCACTTACCCCAAAATTAGTTATTATATTTTGTAGCTCTACAATTCTTGCCGAGTCCTCCTGTGTCATGGGTCTTTTGGTAAGCAAACCTAGATATTCTGTGTTAGCCTTCTTTAAGGCCTTCATTACAGTTGTCATTGGGTCAGTGGAATAAAATATTTCTTCCTCATAAATATCCTTAGTGGGAGCCTTCCCACATTGACCATGCCACAATACATTGATGAATGCAATTAATGAGATGAATTTTAACATTTGAGAAATTTAGTTATTTTAGTCATAAGTTATTACTGTATTTAACATTTACCTGTTGAGGCACATTGAGTGCCTTTCCACGGTCACCCTGGATAGATGTAGTGGGTGATTTTCGGCCATGGTCACCCTGGACAAAAGTTGACACAATAAATCGATCAACAAAATTTATGAAATTTACCTGTAACATTTAAAAAATGAAATATTGGAGTAATATCAGAAAAAAAATTAATGAAATTTCAGAAATTTAGTTTTTGTAGTCATAAGTTGTTACTGTATTTAACATTTACCTGCTGAGTCACAATGGGTGCCTTTCCATGGTCACCCTGGATAGATGTAGCAGGTGATTTTATGCCACGGTCACCCTGGACAGAAGTTGACACAATAAATAAATCAACAAAAGTTATGAAATTCACCTGTAACATTAAAAAAAAAATATTGCAGTAATATCAGAAAACAAATAATGAAATTTTAGAAATTCAGTTGTTGTAGTCATAAGTTGTTACTGTATTTAACATTTACCTGCTGAGGCACATCAGGTGCCTTTCCATGGTCACCCTGGATAGATGTAGCAGGTGATTTTTAGCCACGGCCACCCTGGACAGAAGTTGACACAATAAATCAATCAACAAAAGTTATGAAATTCACTTGTAACATTAAAAAAATGAAATATTGCAGTAATATCAGAAAAATAAAATAAAAAAAATAAAAAAAAATGAAATTTCAGAAATTTAGTTGCTGTAGTCATAAGTTGTGACTGTATTTAACATTTACCTGTTGAGGCACAATGGGTGCCTTTCCACGGTCACCTTGGATAGATGTAGCCTGTGATATCTCACGGTCACCTTGGATAGATGTTGACACAATAAATTAATCAACAAGAGTTATGAAAATAATTGTAACATTAAAAAAAATGAAATATTGCGGTAATATCAGAAAATAAATAATGAAAAATGAAATATATGCAGTCAAAAATTGAAATATTGTAGCGATAAATTATACCAATGATTGATCAAAGGTTGAGTTGAATGGTATGTAAGATATTTACCCCCATAGAAAACATTTAAGTCGTTGACTTGAAGGACTTGTTGATTTCCCAATCAATCATTTTTCCTCATGATAGATAAATCACTAAGTCAGGAGACCAAAAGTCTTTTAAAAGTTAGTAATTGAACCTTCACCATTGAATTAAGAAAATAAAGGTTTCAATTTTTTTGTATATTTGGATAATTTAGCCATGAAAAGGAAACTTTCTAGGTTGGGAGGCCAGTGAGTCTCCAAACCTAGTGACTAAACCTTCTTGAGCTTTAAGGTATAATATTTACCCCCAAAAAGAAAAATCACTTATTCAGTGAGGTTACTCGTTGTCCAAACCAATCGATTGAGGTTATTGACCCTTGCACTCAACAAATTTCCTCCTTGGGGTAAATCACTCACTTGTCCTTATTTGTTCTTATGGTCTCTCTTGGGCCTTGTGAACTAGTTGGGGTCTTTTCTAGGTTGAGGATCCTCCCTTGGGTCCCCAAAATTGCCTAATCCATTAGTTTGCACTCTTCAATGCATAAAATAAAACCAATTGTTGCGTAGATGCATAAAGTTGCATACATTTCATAAAGTTGCGTAGTTGCATGTTGATTTATAAAGTTGGATAGTGATCTGGTGGTGTGTAGGAAGAGGCCTAGCACCTTCAAAATGATCACTCTCCTCCAACTATCCAACTTTAAAGTTGCATAAATTGCATTAAGTTGAGAAATCAAGGGATTCCACCAACACTCATTTAAATTTATTTTTAATCCCTTGCCAATACTTTTTTTAGTTTGTTGATATTGAGCTCACACATGAGGTAGTTTATATCTATGAGGATGTAGGATCAATTTTTCAAGCCTGAATTTGATGTGTAAATATTTATGAAGGTATTGGATCCCTTAATGACTCCTTAGTACTATTGAGGAGTTGAAGAAGTTTCGAAATCACCAAGCAACCATGAAGGAAACTCAATGTTGCATAGAATAAGAGTTTAATTGTTTTTATGAGTAATGGAGAATTCTCATTGTAGAATATCCTTCAATATTTTTGTTGATATCTCTATGAACCATTTTGTCAATAAAACATCTAAGTCGTTGACTTGAAGGACTTGTTTATTTCTGTTACGAGGGAAAAACTCTCTATGGCCAAGGGTAAACCACAACATATAGGTATGACTATAGAAATCGACTCAATTCCATTGTATGCTATATAACCTAATGTGCAAGATAAGAAAGATACCTACCTCGATCCAATGTTCGATGATGTTCCACCGTTAAGCACTTTGATCCAAATCTTTATACCTGCAACAAGTTCTCAACAAATAGGCAGAGCATGTACATAGTGATAATATAAAGGGATTAGCACATTAGATAACATAATCCATTAATAAACATTACAAACATGCCCATGGATAGTAATCATATATTTGTACGATACCAATAGGATGGGAAAGGAGTATTTCTATTAATAATTGATCAGCAGAAGTGACAACATTACAGACTTCCGTGTCGGCACAGTTCAAAACCAAGAAACCAAGTTCCTTCCAATTGGGCATCCACCACTTCAATCCTCCACCAAAGGCAAGCTCATAGGAGAGAGACAATGAGGTTCTCTCAACAATAGGGAAATATATTCGGGTCTGAACACTGTGTTCAGACTTGAGGGACAAAAGGATGCAGACTCAATATGAAGTAATTTCTCCAGAGTAACTTTTCTCTCAAAGTTGAATTCTTTCTCTTCTTTTCCATAACTCAGAATTGTGATTTTATAGTCTTCAAAATGAAACTGAAGGGTTGAGTCAAAATGTTTCTAGTATGTGGAAGGCCAAGGATAAGAGATCTCCTATCGTGACATGGAAACCCGACTCCATTTTTGTATTTTCTGGCGCAAATTCTGATGTACGCGGGTTGTAGTGGAGCAGCCTGCATATATGCATGCTGTATAGCATATAGGGCACGTATATGTGGGAAAATGTGTATTTTTGGCTCTAGATTCATCAAAAATGGATGAAAAGTCTACATAGGGAAATGGAAAAATGCCCTCTGTGCAAGATAGCAATGGTGAGGCAAATCTTGCTATAATAGATGCCCCTTAATGTGTGATATTAGAGGAGTATCTTCGATGGCGGAAATACATTATAACTAACCCAGGAGTGTAGTGGTAGATAACTAGCCGGGCAAACTCGATTGCTCATTACATTTTTTACTGACTTTGCATACATGTCTGCCAAGAATACAATGCAGATCCATGTGGAAAATATTTCAAATAAGTGTCTGTGGTCATGAATAGGAAAATACAAATGCAGTTATATACCAAAAGTTGTCATAGTCATGAAGAAGGCCCAGTGAAACCAATCTCAAAACCAATCTGAAGATATCTGTATTCCATGGAGTATAATCTGATCTTCCATGATCATTGAAGTCAAATAGGTGTTGGTCTAATGAAAGGGAAGCAACAGTTCAGGAAAGTTGCGGCCACATAGTGATGTCTTCAAGTCTTCTACACTATTCTCCAAGGGTGCAAGTCTACATCATGTGAATAAAAGAGTTGAGGTTGAACATAATGAGACATCGTTTGATTACCAGTCATTGAGGTATATCGTTAACAAACGTGAGACAACCTACCAATAATGAAAGTAGGTATCAAGGCACCAAGTACATTCCTAAAATTGTGAGTAAAAGAGTTGATGTCAAACAATTGTGAAATCCATTGATTAGGAGACACTAATGTATTCTCATCTATCAATGGTGAGAGAGCCTACCACTAATGACTGCAAGCCTCATGCTACTCATAAAACTCTAGGTCTCATATCCAGAATAAATGAGCTAAAGTCAATGGAAAGAGACCCACTAAAAGGTGAGAATTAAGGCATCTCTCATCAGTCAACATGAGGAACAAAGTAGGAGCTTCATGATTTGGTGGAGATCGGACGAAGAACATGTTCACGAACTAATGATCCTGTGCGTCTTTCGCATGTACCAAATGCAAGCAGTATATGAAAAAGACCCTATGAATAGAAGCCAATGATGAAAACTACTGACAAAGGTGAGGAAACCACCAATAAGGCTAATGGCATCCAAGACACTGCACGAATCGCAAAGTGTGAATAGATGTCTTGTCATCGAACAAAAGGGAAACCACCCAGTCAACGACCAATGATGAAATGTCGATTTTTGGGTTCAGGGTGACCTACCAATGATGAAAGTAGGGCTTGGGTGCATGATAAGACCATAGTATCATGTGATTCTAAGACAAACTGAGGGTATGGACTACATGGAAAGTCAATATTTCTGAGGACTAGTCAACACGGGTTGATAGAATTCCTTTGAACAAGAGCATGAGACATATGGTACACGCCAATAGCATGGACCTAATGATATAACTATTAGATGCAGGAAGCATCGATAATGTTCTCTATGGGGACTGGAAGAGTAACCAGTCGGTAGAGAAAACTCTGTAACGAGATCGGCTTGCTAAGGCCATGCTAAACCCAAAATTATGATGACGGGAGGACCCAATAACTTTGTGCTCTGTTCAAAGGCAACATGACTGATGCCAAATATAATATAGTACACCCTTCCCGCTCGTCTTTTTTTTGTTTTTTCATAACAAATGAATTCTATGATACAGAGGATGAAATGCAAGTAAGCAAAACTAGTTCCAACAGTGGAACATACCTATGCTCAAAGAAAGGAAATGCATGTAGGAGATGGGCACTCGAGGTGATGTTCCCTCCAGGGTATTGGGCATCAAATTGTGAAGGATATAAATAAGGCTCTGCTTGGTTGAGGATGCAAAAAACTGCTTAGGCAGCGATTTATAATGCAAAGCGAGAAATCGCTAAAGGCTCAATACTGCAAGTGGGGGCATGAGATGCAATCACAACTTAATGCCAAAAAATATCCTTTTTTATGTCTTTTAGTCTACTTGGTGTGAAAAATGGGTAAACTTGTGCCAAATAGAAGTCTTTTCAAATCCAATTTACGAGTGTGAAAAAGACAAGTTCACTCAGAGATCTTTTCTATTTTTGGTAATGAGTCGGAAAAGAGCTTAACTAAGACTCATGACCTTTCAAATCCAATTTAACGAGTGTGAAAGGGACAAATCACTTGACAATATTTTTGGTTTTTTAGACGAGTCGGAAAAGATCTTAACTAATACTCGTTATGATGTTGTAATAAACATGTAAAGGGGGAGGCCAAGGCTCCCGCACTGACCTTCTGTGGAATGTCATTATCTTACAAATAACCAACACAAGCTCAGGAAGACCCAAATCTCTCCAAGTTGATGAGGACAAAGTGCTAATGGAGGTTATCGTCTCCGTGTTATATTGTATAATGTCTCTTCCTGGAAAAGACATAGGTGGAAGCATTGGATACTGCACAAGACCATCCCAATCAAAGGGAACCTCATCAAGACTTGGTGGGAGAGAACTCGGGGAGAGTAAAAATCTCTCTTGTTTAGAAGGTGAAGTAATAGAAATGATAAGGACATGGCATAGAAGGCATAGAACCAGAACCAGAAGAGCGGGATCGACCAAAAATTGCATTGGCGCAACCGCTTCCTTAGACTTTTCACTCTCTGAGAGAAGAGTGGGGTCGATCGAATATTGCATCAATACGACCACTTCCTCAACCATTTGTTGAATAGGATGCAAGACAACAAGGTGAAGAGGTGCATCACCACAAAAAATAAGAGTGTTTTCAGTCGAAGATTGCATCGACATGACTGTTGGTTGAACAATATGCGAGACAAAAAGGTGAAGAGACACATCACCCCCAAACATAGGAGAGGTGTTAGTTGAAGATTGCATTGAAATGATCACAAGTTGAATGGGATTTAAGACAACAAGGTCAAAGGATGCATCAGCCCCTAAAGGAAATTGGGTGTCAGCCGAATATTGCATCGACATGACTATTGTATCAACCAAAGAAGGAACAGAGTGTTGTGAAACCATAGATGACTCAAAACTTGAAGGGCCCTTAGGTGAGCCCCATGTTTCTGGTAACCCAGTAGTAACAAGACACAAAAGAGTAAGGTGACTTCCTTCACAAATCCTGCAAAGGAATCTAGGCTCATGTCTGAGACGTCTAGGCTTCTCAATGATATGAATTCCTCCAACATAACTTGCATTGGTTGGTGACATGCTCCCAACATGACTTGTAGAGGCTAGTAGAAAATCTCCAACATGACTCTCATAGGTTGGAGGTGGATCCCCAACATGACTAGCAGAGGTTGGTGATGTATGTGCAGTGTGACTAGCAGTGACCAGACATGTGCCCCCAGCATGACTTGCAGTGGCTGGTTGCAGGTCTTCAACATGACTCGCAGAGGTTGTCGACCAATCTCCAACATGACTAGCATAGGTTGGTGATATAATTCTAGTATGACACGCAGTGATTGGACTTGTGCCCCCAACATGACTTGCAGTGACTGGTTGCAGGTCTTCAATGTGACTTGCATAGGTTGTCGACCAATCTCTAACATGACTAGCAGAGGTAGGAGATGGAGCTCCAATATGACTAGCAGTGCCCAGACTCGTGGCAGTGATGAATTGCGGCATTTGAGACCAAAGTCCAAGGAAAGATTGGTTTTGAGAAATTGCAAGCTAGGAAAGATCCTGGTTTCACCCTGTTCCTATCCAACAGGATAGTATCCTCCTCCATACTGATTCATAAAGGGTTGTAAGGGCATCGACATTGAGGAATTCGCTTGTGAAGATAAAGCAACATGACAAGGGTCACTCACATGAGGATATATGTTGCCCCCAGATGAAGGAACTTCATGAAGGGGGTTGCCCATACTACAAGAATAACTTCCCCTGGATGAAACACTAGAGGACAGATGGAGGTCAACCATGGGAAAAGTGTTCATAGGAACCGACATGGCAGAAGAAGGATAGGTGGAGGAAGTGTAATAAGTAGAATGATTGCATAGTTGGGCACTTACTTCTTGCATAGTGGATTCGTAGGAAGGAATATTCCAACCTCCTACCGTAAGAAGTGTTTGAAGGATATGAATCCCACCAAACAGAGAGGGATAATAAGGAGGCATCATGCCCCCAGACCCAAAACTTGTATTCACATAAGAAGGCAAGACATAGGATGGCAAGTGCGATGATATATCAGACATACCATGATAAAAATGATTAGAGACCCAAGGCATTGACTGAGTACCATAATTTTGCGTACCATTATAAAAAGCAGATGGATTTTCCCCTATGAATGTCATGGGGGGGGGTAGCAGTAAATGAGGGAGGAAAAGGAACTCCACTATCCTTGATAACAAAGAATCAACACAAAATCCTATGGTCAACTAATAATCAAAGAGGATACCAAAAAGTCAAACGAACAATATGCATGCAAACGGGCTAAAGTGGTTGAGTGGTCTCCCTCACTAAAGAAGGTATTTCTCATCCAAGAGGGACCTGAGACTCCCCGCTAAAGTTTGGAGGTAACAAAACCAGTTTTAGGGGCCCTCGTGGGCTTAAAAACTAGTCGGTCAGATCCCCCTAGAGAGGTAATCCTCCATAAAGGTTGTGTGTTGTTCGACCCCTATCTGACCCAGGGTACAAGCAAAATAACCCCTGGAAGTAACCTATGAGATACCTAAGTCAAGCAACTAATAAAATACTATATAACTAATGCACAAGTGAGCATTCGTAAGTTCGGATCACCATATGGGCGAGGTAGCAAAGCCTGAAATCTTGAAAGCACCGCCTCTCACAGAGGTATGGGTACTAGCAAGACCCCCAAATATGAATAAATCCATGGAAATAGCCCTGACGCTAGGTGAGTATCCAGGGGTTATCCCTTCAACTAAATTCATGCGACCTTGTTATTAACTCCGATGTGAGTGGAGCCTCCTGATCTTACCAACTATACAATGGAATTCTCAACTCCCTGTCTCAGATACATATGTTGATTTAATTGCCTTGGAGTAGTTTACTTACAAAATCCTATTCCAAGGCACTGAATCCTAGACTAGTTTATGCACCCTAAAAATAAAATCGTGACGAATCAATTTTAGTTTAAAGCATAAATTTTATTGGTCATGATTACTCAAAAGGGTATGGAAGTGAAACTCATGATGTTATGACTCTGCAAGAAAATAAATATGAATATAATGCAAAGTCTATCTTTAACTTTTTTAATGAATGATATGCTAATAAAAATAGTGCAATTTTCAATTTCAACTCTGCAATTCAGAAGTAAAATGCAATCTTTCGTTAAATGCACTAAGCTAATGATAAAGGTTCAAAGACAAAAATGCCAACCAATAAAAAATGCCTACTTTTTGTATTTTCAATACATTAAAGAGAAAATGCATGGACTGAAAAGAAACCTGATATATAAATTCTACTATGTATAGACACAATAACTCAAGAAGAATACCAAGAAACCAAGCAAACAACCCAGGGTTCAAGGACAAATGAAAAATGAAAAAAAATGTGAAAGACTACGCCCAAAAATTCAACACCAAACAGGTTTCCTATCAACCTAGAGAAGCTCAACAGGCACTATATAGACCTAAGAAGGCTCAACAAACATCAAATCCCACCCAACAGTCACTATACCAAGCAAACAAGCAAGGGAAAGTGGTATACACGACTGTTCAGGAGAACAATGCATATATACATAGCTTGCAGTGAGACACCACTCGTGTATACGCGATTGTTAAGGAAAAAGAAGCGTACACGATTTAAAACAAGGCCAAGCAAGGAAAAAAAGGATGAAAACTCAGACCCAGAGTAAACAGAATTTGTCAAGCAGTGATACGACAAGAAACACAAAGCAAAAAGAGTAATGCAAGAAGAAAAAGTACTTCAAGCCTTAGAAGGAAGATCTCTCCCCAGTGGAGTCGCCAATTCTGTTATGAGGGAAAAACTCTCTATGGACAAGGGTAAACAACAACAGACAGGTATGACTGCAGAAATTGACTCAATTCCATTTTATGCTATATAAACTAATGTGCAAGATAAGAAAGAGACCTACCTCGATCCAACGTTCGATGATGTTCCACCATTGAGCACTTCGACCCAAAGATTTATACTTGCAATGAATTCTCAACAAACAAGCAGAGCAAGTACATAGTGATAATATAAAGGGATTAGCACATTAGATAACATAATCCATTAATAAACATTACAAACATGCCATGGATAATAATAATATATTTGCACGATACCAATAGGATGGGAAAGTAGTATTTCTATCAATAATTGATCAGCAAAAGTGACAACATTACATAATTCTATGTCAGCATGGTTCGAAACCAAGTTCCTTCCAACTGGGCCTCCACCATTTCAATCCTCCAATAAAGACAAGCTCATAGGAGAGAGACAATGAGGTTCTCTCAACAATAGGGAAAGAGCTTAGGGGATGAAAAATGTGTTCAGACTTGAGGGACAAAGGGATGCAGACTCAATATGAAGTAATTTCTACATAGTAACTTTTCTCTCAAAGTTGAATGCTTTCTCTTCTTTTCCATAGCTCGGAATTTTTCTTTTATAGTCTTCAAAATGAAATTGAAGGGTCGAGTCAGAACGTTTCTAGTATGTGGAAGGCCAAGGATCAGAGATCTCCTTTCATGACATGGAAACCTGACTCCATTTTTGTATTTTCTGGCACAAATCCCGATGTGCATGGGTTGTAGTGGAGCTTCCTGCGTATATGCATGTTGTGTAGCATATAGGGGGCATATATGTGGAAAAATGTGTATTTTTGGCTCTCGATTCATAAAAAAGGGATGACAAGTCTGCATAGGGAAATGGAAAAAGGCCCTCTGTGCAAGATAGCAATGGTGAGGAAAATCTTGCTATAACAATTTCCCAATCCATCATTTTTCCTCATGATAGATAAATCACTAAGTCAAGAGACCAAAAGTCCTTTACAAGTTAGTAATTGAACCTTCATCATTGAAGTAAGAAAACAAAGGTGTCAATTTTTTTGTATATTTGGATAATTTAGCCAAGGAAAGGAAACTTTCTAGGTTGGGAGGCCAGTGAGTCTCCAAACCTAGTGACTAAACCTTCTTGAGCCTTAAGGTATACGATTTACCCCCAAAAATAAAAATCACTTATTTAGTGAGGTTACTAAACCTTCTTGACCTTTGCACTCAGCAAATTTCCTCCTTGGAGTAACTCACTCACTTGTCCTTATTTGTCCTTATGACCTCTCTTGGGCCTTGTGCACTAGTTGGGGTCTTTTCTAGGTTGAGGATCCTCCCTTGGGTCCCCAAACTTCCCTAATCCATTAGGGCGCACTCTTCAATGCATAAAATAAAACCAATTATTGCGTAGTTGCACAAAGTTGCGTATGTTGCATAAATTTGCGTAGTTGCATGTTGATTTATAAAGTTGGATAGTCCTTATTTCTCCTTTTCTTCATTGTGGTGACTTTCTTCTTCTTCCTTTGTTTTTTTTTTTCTTTACTCAATGTGTTTTTCTAGTCTAATCATATCCAAAGTGATACCCATAAGTAGTTGATCATTTTACTGATTTCTAGAGTGATGCACACTACCTAAAGCCACAACTAGAGTATCTCCACCTATATATAAAATCGATTTATATTCCATTGGGGTTTACACAGTTGCATTTTCAAGTTTTAATGGTTTTCTATAGTTGGTTGTTGAAAACGAGATTGTGAAGCCCTATGGAAATGTATTTTCATCTCTAGATTGAGGATGTCATTTTTCTTGGTTTTCAAAGCTATCCATCAACCAAAAAATAAATTTCTCATGTCATGGTTATTAGAGATATGCAAAGTAGAAAATAAATTGATCTGGTATAAAACTAAGAGGATATACTCACCATTCTTGGTGCCCTCACAGTCTATCTTCGTTCCCTTGCAGTCTATCTTTGTGCCCTTACAATGTCTCTTCCCTTCATTCCCTCACAGTCTATCTCAGTTCCCTCGACTCAGTGCCCCTTGTTTGCCCTCGAATCAGTGCCCTCGTGTGCCCATCGTGTGACCCCAACTCAGTTCCCTCGACTTAGTGCCCCTCGTGTGCCGTCGACGCAATGCCCTCCGTGTGCCCTCATGTGCCCTCCATGTTCCCTCAACTCTATGCCCCTCATGTGCCCTAGACGCAATGCCTTCTGTGTGCCCTCACAATGTATCTCCTCCCTAGAAGTGTATCTCCTCCTTGGTAGTGTATCTCTTGCGAATTTCTCCTCGCAAACTATCTCTCTCCCTCGCAGACTATCTCCTCCCTAGCAGTGTATCTCCTCCCTCACACAATATCTCCTTGGTCGCGTTCTCCCCTTGGTCTCGTGCACAGTGATATGATCACTAATGGGTTTTGGTCACATGCGTATAAGATGACTCTTTCTTGATGGGCACACAATAACCCTCCTCTGGTTGTGTGCTCCCTAACACTCTCATGATTATTCATGCTTATTTCATGACGTTAATTTCATTCTTATTCAATTGCATTTTGTGCTAAATGAACTCTCATTGTAATGATACTTGTTGCATATTATAGGTATTATTAGTATGGATGAATAGAAGTAGATAATGGGAATGAATAGTTAGTAATAATGTTCCTCATCTCGATGTTTGCATTTCAAAAAAAATAATTTAGGAAATGCAACTTGGCTAAGACCTTTCATGTTTAAGGGAATGATGTGATAGTATTAGACAATGATGCCCTTTGTTGGAAACCCTCATGATATATGTTGGTTTATAATACAATCCAACATGTTGGTGTAGAAAATGGGGTAAAGACTCATAAAATTGCATAACCATATCCATTTGGATGCTTCCACAACGACACTAAACTACCAGTCACAAATCAAGGCAAGTTCAAATTTGGCATATCATCTCATTTCATTGATGAAGTAGAGGGTGATGTATTAATAGATGTTTGTGATATAATCTTTAATGGTATCCTCCACAAGAATCTTTTTTAAGTTCTTTTAGTTGTCTCTTAATAGAGAGAAGACTTAATGCAATAGAACCTTTCAAATTTTGCTATAACTAGATACCTATGTAGCCTCATCTTCTAAGAATTCTATGCAAGTATAAAATCCTAATTAGCAGTAACTTGGAAATGGTTTGAAATTGTATTAAAATTTTACTACCACTTAATTAATGTAAGAAATTATACTAGTGATCTAATCATTGTATTAGACCAATTCATTACCTACTATATCTCAAACAATCCAAAATTATAGTGTATCTATGTTGAAACTGCTTCAAAGTTGGATGAGAAGAGGAGGAACCTTGATTGTGTAGTCTAGTGGTTCTAGTTTGTGGTAGTACATATGCAATTGGAGTTGTCTCAAGTAAAAGCATAGTTCCTTTCTCTTTTGGTTGTTTCTTTTAAGAGGATGGAGGATTAACAAAGGGTTCTAATGAATTGGGAATGCACTCAATGGAGACTTAAGAGCATGGCCTTATGGATAGAAAATGCATATGAGAATACTTTATTTTTCCCATAAGTATTCCAACATGAGGAAAAGCATGGATATCATATGGGGCATTCAAAATCCAGTAGGGGCTAGAGTGTAGAGCTTCCAAGAAATATTAGAGGTGGGGACAACCCATTTCCAATATGTATTTAAGGGTCTAGAATTAGTCAGCATTGCAAACATAGYGACAATTTKCTTGTTTTTTCCAAGGTTTATGGAAGGAATTCAAAATAAATAGTTAATGGACATTTGTGACAAAGGAGAATTTAAAGGACAATGTATACTCTTTTCGATGAGAGAAAATACCTAGTCCTAATCGTTGGACTATACCATTTTATATTATATGGGGATATATGAGCTCATTGAAGAGGATGTCCTAGCCATTCCAAATTAATCTAGGAGCTCTGGAAAAGTATTAGGTGCATTTGAAATTCTACCTTTCTATGTTTTATCCCTAAAAAATATGATCCATACATTTTTTAATATTTCAAGCCAATATTATTATGCAATTATATTTATAAAAACATATCAAAAGTAATTGGAAGGAGGATAAATCATAATCTATCCAAGGCCATTTCTTTTGAATAGTTTGGCTTCTTGAATGGGAGACAAATTCCTTATATTTTGGGGGTTTGCATAAGAAGCTTTCCATTCTACCAAGACAAAGTAAATGGAAACCTTTGTTATAAATTTAGATCTATCAAAGGCATATAGTAGGGTTTCATGGTTATATTTAATATTATTTCTCATACATGTTGGTTTCAATCTTCCAGTGGTTAGTTGGGTCAAAGGTTGTTTAAATTCAATATTATTCTCTATTCTAATTAATGAGTCCATTGCTTCTTTCTTCATTCCCTCCAGAAGAACAAGATTGAGAACTCCAATCTTTCTTTCTTCAATACCATCACCCACTTCTTAATTCATTATGTATATTGAGAAATTGAAGAACAAGATAAGATCCCAAGAATTAGTGAGAAGTGATTCATTCAAATGCACCAAAATGGAATTTTGAGAATGATCCTTGTAAAATTTGAATAAAATATTTGGAGAATGATAATTTTGAAGGTGTTAGGCCTCTTCCTACACACCACATCCAGATCACCTCTCATTGACAGCCTGTGTATTGATCCCTTTTAGTTTTGGGTTGTTAGTATTTTCAATTGCACACACCTTTCAATATAGTCAAAGTTCAATTAATGTCTCTTGCTACTGCAAGGTTATAAATCCTCATCCCAATGCCCATATGCCTCAAACATTGTAATCCAATTATGATCATTTGGTGAAAAGTGTCATGAAGGGTGATGAATAAGACTAGGGGTAACTTTCAATTCAAGGCTAGGAATGACCAGGTCCACATCAAGTGAAGGAAGAAAATTAAGAAGGTACATGTGTTGTCCCATTCCATGTCAACAACAACACATCCATTCATTGGGAACACTAAAACCTGACAAATCGATGACTCCACTAAATTAGGGTTTATGGTTTACATGATGAATTGATGATGGAATAAAGTGGGTGTGTGAGTCAAATTTGAGTCCAAAAATCCTCCCATGTTGTTAATGCATGCAAATAGTCTATCCATGTCAAATTTCAATGCATACAGAAACAATTTGAAAAAATTTCAACGTTGGCCCCATTCATAGGTCATTGTTGCATGTGTCTAGTCCTAGTACAATTTCCTTGTAAACTTTGAATGAAATATTTATAGAATGATAATTTTGAAGGTGCTAAGCCTCTTCCTACACACCACAACCAGATCACCTCTCATTGACAGTCTATGTATTGATCCCTTTTAGTTTTGGGTTGTTTTTATTTTCAATTGCATGCACCTTTCAATATAGTCAAAGTTAAATTAATGTCTCTTGTTACTGTAGGTTTATAAAGCCTCATACCAATGCCCATATTCCTGCAACCTTGTGATCTAATTATGATCGTTTGGTGACAAGTGTCATGAATGGTGATGACTAAGACTAGGGGTAAATTTCAATTCAAGGCTAGGAATGACCAGGCCCACATCAAGTGAAGGAATAAAATTAAGAAAGTATATGTGTTTTCCCATTCCATGTCAGCAACAACATATCCATTCACTAGGAACACTAAAACCCGACAAATCAATGACTCCACTAAATTAAGGTTTATGGTTTACATGATGAATTGATGATGGAAGAAAGTGGGTGTGTGAGTCAAATGTGAGTCCAGAAACCATAGCATATCATTAAGGCATGCAAATAGTCTATCCATGTCAAATTTCAATGCATATAGAAACAATTTGAAAGCATTTCAACATTGGCCCCATTCATAGGTCATTGTTGCCCGTGTCTAGTCCTAGTACAATTTCCTTGTAAAATTTGAATAAAATATTTGGAGAATGATAATTTTGAAGGTTCTAGGCCTCTTCCTACACACATTGGCCAGATCACCTCTCATTGATAGTCTATGTATTGATCCCTTTTAGTTTTGGGTTGTTTGTATTTTAAAATGCATGCACCTTTCAATCTAGTCAAAGTTCAATTAATTTCTCTTGTTACTGTAGGTTTATAAAGCCTCATCCCAATGCCCATATGCCTCCAACCTTGTTATCTAATTATGATCATTTGGTAACAAGTGTCATGAAGGGTGATGACTAAGACTAGGGGTAACATTCAATTCAAGGCTAGGAATGACCAGGTCCACATCAATTGAAGGAAGCAAATTAAGAAGGTACATGTGTTGTCCCATTCCATATCTATTCATTGGGATGACATACCTACATTGTTGGTATGATTAGGTGCATTTGCGCAAAGATCCTCTTGGTTTCGATAATAGTTTATTCTCTACTAAACATGGGAAACCACGTGAAGGT